>PVJX010022416.1:0-30588 GCA_004027295.1 Dolichotis patagonum
ACCTGTGTTGCCCAGGTTATTCTTCAGCTCCCAGACTCAAGCTATCCTCCTGCCTCAGCCTCCCAAGTAGCTGGAACTATAGGTATGTGTCACTGTTCTTTTTTTTTTTTTTTTCTCTCATTGAGGAAAGTTCCTATATACTATGTGGAAGGCTTTCCAAGACATAAGAAAACAAACCAAGGAATAAAACAGGGTAGAGAGCAGATCCTTTGTGTAAAATAGTACACAGGAAACAGGTTACAACCTGGGTACAGTGGTGCACACCTGTAATCCCAGATACTTGAGAGGCTGAGAAAGAGGATCAAAAGTTCAAAGCCAGCCTGGACAACTTAGTGAGACTCTGTCTCAAAAAAAAGAACATAAAAAGGACTGGAATGTCCATCAGTGTTCAGTGGTCCTTGGGTTCAATCCCCAGTGCAAAGAGAGAGAGGGAGTGAGAGCAGGAGAAAGGAAGGAAGGAAGAGATTATAATGATGGGGAAGTTTCTCATTGTATACCCTTTTGAAGCATTTGGACCTTGATGTATATCAATGTATTACCTAGTCGAAAAAGAAGTGCAACTAAAAATTAAATATGAAGCAACACAAAAAATAAAAACCATGGCTTAAAATAATATCTTCTATACTCATCCTTTTTTATGAGCACCAACTGGGAGATAAAGATAGGTAAATATAGACAGGTACAGACGTAAACCTCTCCAAAATGCAAAACTGTTAAAAGTTGAAGTAGGCTGAAAAATGGAATATCCCTTGCAGTACCAGGGAACAGCATTTGCATAAAGGTTTTAACTTAGGCTGAAGATCACAGACTGCCTCACTGAAGAAGCTGCTTAATTTCTTATTTTTTAATGTGTAAGGTGGATACAATGTTTTGCTTTTGTCTTTTTGAGACAGGGTCTCACTATCTAGTTCAGGTTGGCCTTGAACTCACTTTGTAGCCAAGGCTGGCCTCGAACATGCAGCAATCCTCCTGCCTCAGCCTCCTGAGTGCTGGGATTACAGGCATGTGCCACCATGCCTGGCAGTGGGCACATTATTATAAGATCACCACCTCATATAAGTATTGTGAAGATTACATAAATTGATTTGAGTGGTTGCTGGTCCATCAGAGCTCAGTGAGTGGGCACCCCAGTCAGCATGCACCCTAAAAGAGTATGGGATCACTTACCTCACCCCCTTCTAGGCCCCAGACTCTCCAAAGGTGTCATAGCTCAGAAGCATCCAGGTTTGAGAGTGAAATGGTCAGAATTTAAAATTCTTTTGTGAACAGTTTCATGATTAAAAGAAAAATCCCTAAAAATTTTTAAGAAAAAAAAAGACAAAAAAAAAATCCCTCCTGGAGAAGATAGTGCTGAGCTAGAGACTGCGGTGAGTGCTCTGGAGAGAGAATTGGGATTAGCGGCAAGGAAAATTGCTGTGAATTCCAGTGTCAACTCCAGCTGGTGTAGAGGTATATGCGCATAATCCCAGTACTTGGGAGGTTGAGGCAAATTTGAGGACAACCTGGGCAAGAAATGAGATTTTGTCTCAAATTAAATGAATGAACGAATAATGAATTAATGAGATGTAACTCAGAACTCCCTTGTTTCAGTGCCCAGTGCAGCAAAAGAAAAAAGGTCATCTCCAGTGGAGCAAATGGAACTCTTACCCACAGCTAGTAGAACGTGAAATGGTACAGTTACTCTGGAGAACCTCTGGAGAGATCTAACAAAAGGCAAACATACACCTACCCTACAACCACTAATTCCCTCCTTGGCCATGTCTCCAAGACAAAAGGGTGCCGTGAGCCCCCAGAGCACTTCTCTGCAATGCTCCCGCAGCTTCATTTATAACAGCCTCAAAGGGCCCCTAAGTCATCAGCAGGAGAAGGGAGAGGAAGACAGTGGGAGCATTTGTGCAGTGGAACGCTTTGCCACACTGGGAAAGACCAAGCTACTAGCTCGCCCACCAAAGGACACAGCGTCACAGACATCTTGACCCACAGCACACACAGTATGGTTCCACTTAGAGGAAGTTCAAGAGCAGGTGAGGCTATGATGATAGACTACATGATGCTGGGCTTGGTGGCACACACCTGTAATCCCAGCACTTGGGGGGCCGAGCTAGGAGGATCCAGGTGAGTTAGAGGCCAGCCAGGGCTACATAAGTGAGTTTAAGGGCAGCGTGTATTCATAGAGAGATCCTGTCTCAAACGAAGTCTGCATGGTGATGAGCTGGCAGTGGGGAGTAGTGAGTTTGGGGACGTAGCTACCCACCCTTCTTGGGTATAGAGAGTAGCTACATGGGTTTATACATAAGTAAACAGTCACTGAACTGAGCACATTTAATGTATGCATGTGTACTTTCCTGTACATATGTTAAATGTTAATTTAGGGGGCCTGGGATTTTTAGCTCAGCAGCACAAATGCCTGCCTGGAAAGTACAAGGTCATGAGTTCCATCCCATGTTCCCCCAAAAAAGATTTTTAGCCAGGCGTAGTGGCTCTGGCCTGTAATCCAAGCAGGAGGATCATTTTGAGTTTGAGACCAGCCTGAGTTACAAAGTGAGCTCAGGGCCAGCCTGAGCTGAATAGTGAGACCCTGTCTCAAAAAGACCAAAAAAAAAAAAAAAAACTTAATGATGGATCTAACAGCTGAAACCATAATTTTTTTTTTTTTGAGATAGGGTCTCATTATGTTGTTCAGGCTGGCCTTGAACTCACAGCAATCCTTCTGCCTCAGCCTTGTGAGTTCTAGAGTTACAGGCATGTGCCACCCTGCCTGGGTATAAAACTTCAGAGACAAAAATAGTGATGTAAATCTCCATGGCCTTTGGGTCTGGCAATGGATTTTTAGATTGGACCATGGAAATGTGAATAGCAAAAGAAAAAGCAGACAAACTGGATTTTATTTTAAAAATTTAAATATTTATACATATAGTACCAAGGATACAGAGACAACCTACAGAATAGAGGAAAATGTTTGCAAGTCAAATATCCAATAAGGTTTAGTATCCAGAATATACAAAGAACAAGTGCAACTCAACTTCAAAAACACAAACAACATTTGCGGGCAAAGGACTTGAACAGGCATCTGTCCAAAAATACACTATCTGTATAATGAGACTAAGAAGCATGTAAAGAGGTGTTTCCTGATCATTAGGGAAATGCAAATCAAAATACAATGAGTGATTACTTCCTACCCTCCCGGATGTTTTTAATTTTAAGAATGGAACTAGCTGGGTCTGGTAACACACTCGTATAATCCCAGCACTCTGGGAGACTGAGGCAGGAAGTTTGCAAATTCAAGCAAAGCCTGGGAAACTGAAGCCCTATCTCAAAATAAAAATAAAAAAGGATGGTGCTATAATATAGGTCGGTGCTAGAGCACTGGACTCACTCTCCAGTGCTGCAACACACACATACACACACACACACCACGCACACACACACGAAAAACCAGAAACTAACAAGGCCTGGCAAAGATTTGGAGAAATCAACGCTGACACATGGCTGAAGGAAATGTAAAATGGTACAGCTACTTTGAGAATCAGTCTGGCGGGTTATCACATGACTCATCCATTCTACTGATTCACAGTTCCAAAAGAAACAAAATGTTCACATACAAAAAAAATTGTACACTAATATTCATTGCAGCATGATTCTTACTAGCCAAAAAACAGAAGCAACACAACGCCCACTAATTTATGCGTAGATAAACTGCAATATATACACACCATGGAATATTATTCAGTCATAAAAAGAACAAAACATTGACATATAGTACAAGAATGGGCCTTGAAAACATGCTAAATCGAAAAGGCCAAACACAAAAGTTCACATATTGTATTATTCCACTTATATGAAATGCCCAGAACAGGCAAAGCCACAAAGATAGAAAGTAGATTAGTTACCCAGGTTTAGGGCAGGGGGAAATTGGGAGTGATTACTTACTGGGTCATGCTGTGCTTATCTGGAGCGATAAAAGTTTTGAAAACCAGAGAGATGGTGGTTGCACAACATCGTGAACACACTAAATGCCACCTAAGTGTATGCTTAAATGTAGTTAATTGTATGTTATGTCAATTTCACCTCAATTTAAAAAAATTCAATTTAGAAACAGACTGAAGAGCACCAATATCACCTCCAAGACCCTGGTGGCCCTGAGAACCTATCAGACGTTTCCCTGGGTTTCACTGTAGCCCTGGTACCTGGGGACTGTCTGGGACTCAGTCGGGGGAGGTGGCTCACAGGGCTTCCAAGGGACTGTGGCAGGATCCCTCAGGCCCCCCAGATCCCAGCAGTCTCCATGGGCCCTGGGTAGGAGCTGGTGAGGTCAGGCACCAGGAACGTCTGTGGGCCTAAGCAGGGCAGGGGTTAGTGACTGAGGAGCTTGGAATGTGCTGCCTCTGAAAGGGCCCCTTGTGGCTCCACCAACGGTTAGAGCAGGAAGGAACTTTCAGAGTTACAGACACACACACGCATATGCACACACAGAATTGATTCATATGTCACTTTATTTTACAGTCAAAATCTTTTTTTTTTTTTTGAGACAGGGTCTTGGGGCCAGAGACATAGCTCAGTGATACAGCACCTGCCTGGCAAGCATGAGGTCCTGAGTTCAATTCCTGGCACAAAAAAAATGAGACAGAGTTGTGCTTTGTAGTAGTGGCTGGCCTCAAACTCATGGCAATCCTCCTGCCTCAGCTTCCTGAGTGCTGGGATTACAGGTATGCGCCACCATGCTCACTGCCAGATTCTGACTACAGGCTGTGCTAAGTATGTGATATTATTTTATTTCTATCCTTGTCATTGTGTCTCTTTGTTAATGATGAGCAAACAGCTTTGGAGGTGGGCAGTTTAAGCAGAATTCAAACCCAGAACCAGACTTGTTTACAAACTCTCATATTCATTCTCTCTCTCTCTCCTCTCTTTTGTTTTCTCTCTCCTCTCTCTCCTCCTCCCTTTCTCCTTTTTTTCTCAACACATACACACCCTTTATATTTGTCATCCGATAAGCTGCAGTGGTTTCTTTTCTTTTTAAAGGAAGCACTGAGTGGAACCAGAGCGAGGGAGGGGCACTGCGCTGGTAATCACCTTCTGCGTGCGTGCGTGCGTGCGTGGAACTTCACGGCTTACAAAGCACTTTCACATTTGTGACCTCATTTGGTCGCCCAGCAGCCTTCTGATGTCAGCAGGAGGCTCAGTCGGGACTGGGGCTCCAGGAAGATGAGCTGCCCCGACCCACACAGATGGAAAATGCTAGCTCTGGGATTAGCACCCCATGGCCCTGGAGCTAAGTCCTGAAAGGACGTCCCCACAGACCCCTGGCCTCTGTTTCTACAGAAAGCAGCCCAGGACCCTCCCCCCACCACCTCAGGGCAGAACTGGAGCTGACCAGCTGAAGGTGCTGGTGGAAGAGCAGCAGAGTCCAGCCCTTCTGCTGTGCAACCCTAGCAACAACTTTCTCTGAGCCTCAGTTTTCTCCTCTATAAAGTGGGAGGAAGCAGAGGAGTTTGGGAAGTCCTCTCCACACTGCGATGCAGAGCCGTCTGTGAAGCTGTGAGGAGTTTGGAAAATCTTGACTGAGCCTGGGTTTGGAACTTCCGTAGCCCTGACTCAATTAACTGCTTTAGCCATTCATTTAGTGACCTCGAACAATGCATTTCAGCAGCTCCCAGCCTCAGTTTGTCCATCTGTAAAATGGGGAGGATGGTGGTATCCACCTCTCTTAACACATTTCATTCATACAGACTTTTGACACAGTCTCCAAACAAGGATAGTGACACACAGTCACGTAGTCCTGGAAGTCAAGAAAGCTGATGTTTATCAGACTTTGGGACTTCTGTGTCTCAGTGCAGACCGTCACTGTCTGTAGGCTCTGAATGAAAATAGAGATTGTCTTGAGTAGCATGACTGTATTGGAATCCTGTGCCCACTTCAAAGCATCACTTTATTTTTTTGCTTTTTAAAATTCATTCAAAAGCAATATCACCTTGTTTACTGTAAGCATTTGAAAATACTAACATTTCTTGGTAGGAATGTAAACTAGTACAACCACTATGGAGATCAGCATGGAGATTCCTCAAAAAACTAAAACTATAAATTCCATTTGATCCAGCTAGTCCCCTCCTAGGTATCTTCCTGAAAGAGTTTAAGACATCATATTATAGTGATACATGTATACCCATGTTTATAGCAGCACAATTTATAATAGCTAAATCTTGGAAGCTGCCCACATGTCTATCAACAGATGAGTAAATAAAGAAAATGTATTGAGTTTGATCCCCGGTACCAAAAAAGAAAAAAAAAGTAGTATTTACACAGAATGGAGTACTACTCTGTCCCAAAAAGGATAAGCTTGAGTCATTTGTAGGAAAATGGATGAAGATACACAAGCTTAAATATTCCGTGGTTTCTCTTATATGAGAAACACAAATTATAAATAAAGAAAAAATAAAAGATACATAATAAGAAGAATCAGGTGCGGTAGTGCACACCAAGTAATCTCAGTACTTGGGAAACTGAGGCAGGAGGATCACTGTGAGCTGGAGGCCAGCCTGAACTACCCAGTGAGACCTTGTCTCAAAAAAAAAAGGTAGAGACAGAGCTTCCTCAAATGGGAAGGGGATCGGGAGATGGAGGGGGAGGCGAGAAGGAAGAGAAGGGAGGAAGGGACAGGATGAAAAAAGGAATTAAGATGCATTAGGTATGGGGACAGGGGTAAGCACAGAGGCACAGTGACTTCCTGGCAAGCATGAAGTCGTGAGTTCGATTCCTGATACCCCCCCCCAAAAAAGAAAAAAAATGTGTTAGGTACTGACACCAACTTCACGTAAGGAATGTAAACACTGTGTACTAATTAAAAAATTAAAATTACAACTTTTTGTGTCCTTGGTTTGTCGTTTATTCACTTTCTGGTAGTCTCTAGTACAACCGAAATTTTTGTTGTTGCTGTTGTTTGGTACCGGGGATCGAACTCGCGACCTGGTGCTTGCCAGGCAGGTGCTTATGCTGCTGAACTAAGTCCCAGGCGCTCAACCTAAGTCTTAAAGCAGTGCCCGTGGAGGGGCGGTCTCACCGTGAGGTCCTGAATGGCAGCTGGGATGATTCCTGGCGTCGGAAATAACCACCCAGTAAATAATAATAATAATAATAATAATAAATAATAATAATATAATAGTAATAAAAATCACATTTACAATTCACTTCGTAGCTTTCAGACAGCTTGTGCATGCTTCGTCCCGCCCCCAGACGCGCGCCACAAGGTAGTTGTGGGGTTATGTTGTCCTCTTTTGCAGTAGCAGGAACCGAAGCCAGAGCCGCCCGGGAGAGGGCAGCGCTCGCGGCTGGGCGCGGGCTTCGGGCAGGTGCGCAGATCCGCAGGGGAATCCTCGCTCCACCTGGGCGCGGCGAGGAAATTGCACCATGTATGGGCAGCTGCGTCAGAGGGGGCAGGCCCGTCACGGCAGCTGGGGGACGCCGAGCCTGCCCATTCTCCCCAAGAAAAGGCGGCTGCCCGCAGGAGGAGGGATCGAAGAGCTCGGTGCGGACCGGCGAAAGGCGGCGCGTCTGGAGAGGTGGGGCCCGAGGTGACCGCGCCGCACGGAGACGCTCCCGCCCCCCGCGGTCGGAGTGGTTCCGCCCGTGAATTTTTCATTCATAAAAAGAAAAGCCTGCAACGCGCGGGTGAGTCAGACCCCGCCAGCCGCGAGCTGCCGACGCGGACCCCACCGAGCAGCCAGCCCAGGGCATGTACCGAGACTTTGGGGAGCCCGGACCGAGCTCCGGGGCCGGCGGCGTGTACGGCGGGCCCCCCTCCACCGCGGCGCAGGCGGCGGCCCAGCAGGTGAGACGAGCCGGACCCTGGGGTCCCCGAGTGGACAGGGCTTAGGTAGCCGGGGCCGGCTGCGGTGCGCTTCGGGACGGGGGTCTGGACCAGGAGCAGAGACCGGATCTGGACCCGGGGCCGGGGTCCTGCGGATTCTCCATTGTCCAGGGACCCGTGTCCCCCGCCCCCCGCCCCGGACCCAGGGGAACGTGCGGGGCGAGCGCACCCAAGGTCTACTAACCACCCTCTTCCGTCGGTCCCCTTCTCCCTCGCTGTGTGTTGTCTGTCCGTCCCTCTGTCTCTGTTGCGGTCTTTTCTTTTCCTCCTGTCCGCCGCTAGATTCCGCGTCTCACCTGCCTCCGGCCGGCTCTCCATCCTGGGCTGAATCCCGGGATCTGGTCTGTGGCAGAGACGTCCCGACACGGAAGGGAGACGGGATTCGCGCAAGACGCGCCTGGGCAGAGTGGGGCTCCTTGGCAGTCCGTGACTGTCCTTGTGTCTGTCCATTTGTCCATCCGTCTCTGCCTCGTCGCCGGGTCCTCATTGCGTCCTTCGCGCAGTGGACCCTAACGGGCTCCAGGAGACTGATTCCTGACCCTAGTGAGGGAGCGAGCAAATAGAGACCTCGAGGTGCCAGGTGGTGCGCGGGGTCACGCAGCCCCCCGACCCCTACGCTCCCGCCTCTCCACACTGAACGGCGCCCACTGCCGGCTGGGGGGACCCGCCAGGCTGCTGCTGCAGGTGCCCATTTCCTGTGGAGGGGCTGCGAGCACGTGTCGCAGGGGAGGGAAGGAGCGGCGTCCGTTCCGCAGAGTCACGGTGGCCGAGTCACGGCGGCTGAGTCACCCCTGGCGCCCCTCCCTTCCTGGCCCAAAGTGCCCTGTCCCGGGCAACTTCGGGAGCGGGACAAGCTGCTGGCAGTGCCTCGGGCCCGGAACTGGGGTCACTGGGTCGTCGCGGGGATCACAGTACTAGGCTAGGGCTTGCCTGGGCTTGGCGGGTACTTCCTGGACGGCTGGGCCACACACCCAGAGCCCAGCCGCAGGGCTTGAACCCAGATCTCTTCCCAGAACTCTGAACCCACATCCCAACCCATTGCTCAAATTTCTAGCTGAAAGAAAATGATCCCTGGTAATGACGGTGGTGATGAGTGCCAGGCAAACAAACCACCAGGCTCTTTCCTTGCCGTATTTCAAGGACCTAAGACCCTATACGTTTAAAAGCTCACTATTATTTTTTAAACCACTTTTTTTAAAGTTACCAATGAAATTATGATTTCAGAGCTGAAATTTTTAAAGTTACCAATGAAATTATGATTTTAGGGCCAGGGATTTAGTTCAGTGGCATAAGTGCCTGCCTGATAAGTGCAAGGTCATGAGTTCGATTGCCAGTTCAAAAAAAAAACCTGTACTTGTTAGGACCAATAAAATGCTATAAACTTCAATTACGATAATATTAAAAGTAAGTGGGGCTGGGGATTTAGCTCAGCGGCATAAGCGCCTGCCTTGCAAGCCTGCGGTCGTGAGTTCAATCCCCAGTACCAAAAAAAAAAAAAAAAAAAAAAGGAAATCGAGTCACGTTGAGGTTAAACAACTTGCTTGGCGAGGCAGTGGCTGAACTGAGATTACAAGTGGGACACACTGAGTCCAGAGCAGCAGCTCCTGCCTGTCATAGCCCCTCTGCGTTGGGCATATGTCATTTTCCAGACTGTCACAGGCATTCTCTCACTTGACTCACAGCCATGCTGGCAGCTATTGGTAGGTGCTGTAATTACCCTCTTTGTGTGGCTGGGTCACAGCCACTCAGGCTCAAATCCCATTTCCTACTCACTGTCCCTGTCTGTGGACGACTGTATCCTTGTCTGGAAACAAAGATACATTGTGCCAGCTAGGCAAGTCACTGTTTGGAAGGTGATTAGAACAGTGCCAGACAGTTTACCTTTGATAAGAATTAGCTGTGATGGGGAAAGACACAGAGAGGTGATGTAACGTGCTCAGAGTTACTCAGCTCATAACCTGCCACCAAGTCAGTTTTTCTGACAGTCAAGTTGTATTTTTTTTTTTAATATCGGTACCGGGGATCAAACTCACGACCGAACAATTGCAAGGCAGGTGCTTATGCCACTACACTTGCAAGGCAGGTGCTTATGCCACTACACTTGCAAGGCAAGTGCTTATGCCACTGAGCTAAATCCCCAGCCCCTCAAGTTGTATTCTTTCTGGTTTCCCTGAGCCTGTGTCTGCATGGAAAGTGGACAGTAGTGTGGTAGAATTTGGAAGCCTCTCAATGCACACAGACCTCATCCCTTACCCTTCATTTCTTATCCCTTAGAAGTTCCACCTTGTGCCAAGCATCAATGCTGTGAGTGGCAGCCAGGAATTGCAGTGGATGGTACAGCCTCATTTCCTGGGACCGAGCAGCTACCCCAGGCCTCTGGCCTACCCCCAGTACAGTGCCCCGCAGCCACAGCCCCGGCCAGGAGTCATTCGGGCCCTGGGGCCCCCTCCAGGTGTGCGTCGAAGGCCTTGTGAACAGGTAAGCAACAGAGGTGTTGCACGGTGCTATCTGCCCACAGGGGTGCTAGTGTGCTGACCAAGCTCTTGCTGGCCAGTATAGAGTTACAAGGGGGAAGGTGGGACCATTATGAGCATTGCACAAGGCAGAAAGTCATCAGATTTATACCCAGGAAGGTCCAGAGGGCAGAGAGGTCACTCCTGGATCACAAGAAGCCTCCTGGTGAAGGCAGCATGTAACTTAGAAGGTGGGTGGAATTTTCATAGGCAGAGCTGCAGGAAAGGCCTTTCCAGAGAGAGGAATGGCAGGAACAAGCATCGAGGTGGATGGGAAAGGATGTACGGTATGCACATGGAGCAGTGAGAGGTTCTCTACCTGCCTACATGTGTGGTGGGTATGGACTTTCACTGTCAGTAGCTGGGGAGAGAACAGGAACACAGGGTTCCCCTTAGCTATTCTTTGGGTCTCAGAGACCTTCCTTTCCTTATCTCATTAGTTCTCACAAAAACCCTCTAGGGGATACACTTTGACCCTTTCCATCTTCCAGCTGAGAAAACCAAGGCACAGAGAGATAGTCACTTGCCTGGATCACATAAGACAGGCCTTAGCTCCGGGTTCACCCATCTCTAAAGTCAGATCCTGAGCCTGGAGGAGCTAACAGAAGGCTCTGCAGAAGGAGCTGGGAACTCCTGTCTCCTCCAAATAAATTAGTAAGAGATGGAAGGTATATGAGGAAGTCGTTCCTCTTTCCTCTTGTTGGGTGGGGTACAGTATGAGACTATGGTGGGATGAGATCGCCACATTAAAAGCTTGCCCTGTTCTGGACATAGTGGTACAGCCTGTAATCCCTGCACCTGGAAGGCTGAGGCAGGAGGTTGAAGAGTTCAAGGCCATCCTAAGCTATATAGCTGTCTAGCAAATTAGAAGCCACTTTGGGACAGAATAAGACATTATTTTTAAAAAAAAAAGACAAAAAGCTTGTTCTTAGGGGTGGGGAGAAGACAGGGGAGTTGGGGAGCCTGGGAGAGATGCAAGATCTACCAAGGCTGATGTCCCAGAAACAGAATGACTAGGTTTTGTGAGCAGCTGAAGAAAGGAACTGGAATGTGAGGAGCAGACCATGAGTAACCCCTCCATGCTGAACTTCTTCCTTCAGCCTTGTTCTGAGTAGGACCCTTTGATCCTCCATACTACCAGGTTGGGACTCAGCTGTCAGTGGGGTCCTGCTGGGAGAGGTGCCCTCCATCAGCTGCCTCTCCCTCAATGGAAAAAGAGTAATTGGCTATTAACTCCTACCCTGGAACCATGAATGAGATACTCATTCTCCTTGAGCTTCATTGGCTTACATGGGAAACTGGATGAAGAATCTGTGTAAGGGCTGGGGATGTAGTTCAGCGGTAGAGTGCTTGCCTAGCATGGGTCAGTGCAGCAGGAAAAAAGAAGGGATAGAAATAGCTACATTTGTAAAGAGCCTCGCTGGCACATAGTAGGCACATAAATTGCAACTTATTTGGCAGCATTCGTGAGCCCCTCTTCAAGTTTGTAGTTCCTGGGATAAGAGGAGATTTGGTCTTCCAGAGATGTAGAAGGATGAGAGTCCTGTGAAAAGGGATAACCCAGGAGGAAAGACTATTCCTGGTTAGAAAATGAGAAGACTTCCAGGAGGTGGGGGCATCTTACCGGAACCCTAGGTTGGGTTTGGGGCGGGGGCATTATGGGAGAGAAATAGGTGTTAAAGCCAAGACTGTGGAAAATTTGACGAAGCAAAGGAATACCTGAGGGGGCCGGGGATATAGCTCAGCGGTGCAGCGCTTGCCTGGCATGTGCAAGGTCCCGAGTTTGATTTCCAGTACCCCTCCAACCCCCTCCCCGCCCAAAGGAAAAAAAACAGTTGGGGTGTGATAGTCCCTAAATTATAGGCTGAGCCAACTCCTACCCCGTGCTGCCAAGCTTCTGCTACAGTCCTACCACTGGATCACCGAGGTTGGTAAGTTCTGGGGAGCCAGTAGCCTGGGGTCTGCCTCACTCTGGCCCCATCTGCACTCCTTAGATCAGCCCAGAGGAGGAGGAGCGCCGCCGAGTGAGGCGTGAGCGGAACAAACTGGCAGCGGCCAAGTGCAGGAACCGGAGGAAGGAACTGACCGACTTCCTGCAGGCAGTGAGTGCTGGTTCTGGCCCAGTGGGCTTGGGAGAGGCTTCAAGTCCCTCGGGACCCCAGTCTATATTAGTACCCCACAGCCCATCCTAGCTCTGTGTCTGAAGGAGAGTCACTCTGGGCAAAGGTGGAAAATAGAATTAAAAATTAGTTGTAATGCACTAGCAGCAGAGCATAGTCAAAGCCTCTGGCAATCTTCTTCCAATCTGCCGGGGGCCTAGTGGGAGCCACGCCTATTTCCTCCCATGGACTCATGGGAGTTGCAGTCCAGACCTGCTGAGGACATCCCCCCCCTCCCCCCGCATTTGGGTTCTTCAGCCGTCATCTTCCCAACTCTTCCTCTGGCCCTCTGTAGGAGACTGACAAACTGGAGGATGAGAAATCCGGGCTGCAGCGAGAGATAGAAGAGTTGCAGAAGCAGAAGGAGCGCCTGGAGCTGGTGCTAGAAGCCCACCGCCCCATCTGCAAAATCCCAGAAGCAGACCAGGACAGGGATCCAGGTGGTCCCAGCAGTACCAGTGGCACCAGCAGCCCACCAGCCCCCTGCCGCCCTGTACCTTGTATCTCCCTTTCCCCAGGGCCTGTGCTTGAACCTGAGGCATTGCACACGCCAACACTCATGACCACACCCTCCCTGACTCCTTTTACTCCCAGTCTGGTCTTCACCTATCCCAGCACTCCTGAGCCCTGTGCCTCAGCTCATCGAAAGAGTAGCAGCAGCAGTGGGGACCCATCTTCAGACCCCCTAGGCTCCCCGACACTCCTTGCTTTGTGAGACACCCAGCCCCACCCCTGCAGCTTTCCTCCATTGGTCCAGCAGGCCTGGATCACATTCCATACCCAATGCCAGTAGTTTTTCCTGCACCCCTTCTGATGACATTGGGCATATTTTGCTTTTCAGTGGAGCCAGCTTGGGGCTACCAACACTGCTCACTGTTTCTCTAGAGCTGGCCTCTCCACCCAATTTTTGCACTAAACTAGAGACACATACATCCCATATGTGCCAAAGAAATGCTGGCAAATCAAAAGACTAAGCCTATTCCATTCTAGACCACTCCAAACTCCATCACCCTCTTCTTTTGATCCACCCAAGCCCACCCTGACAGAAGGTGCCTTTTCACTGGCCTAGAACACTAATTCACCCAGCCTCACTGTCAGCAGCACCAGGTGATTGGACTAGGGCATTCTGCAAGCTCCTCCTGATGGCACAGCTCAGGAGGTGCCAGAGGCTTCTGTGATGCGCTCACCTGCAGCCCCCAGCTCTGAGAAGCCTCTAGCTCCAGGAAATCCAAGCCCCCACAGCGAGGGCAGCTGCTATTTATTTTCCTAGAGAGAATATTTTTATACAGTACTGCCGAAATGGAATAAAAGTCTTGACGCTCTGGCCTGGATGTCTGTTTGGAGGTAGTATGTATCCTGAAGCTCTACCCTCAGTTCCTGATTCACTGCGTGACCTTGGACAAATTCTTTAATATTTTTTGGACCTCAACTGTTTTATCTGACAAATGGGGGTACATCTGCTCTGCCACATCTATAGGATTAAAAGTACTGTGGGGTGCAAGCAAAGATCATCCTGGGGAACCCGCAGTGCTCTTGCTTGTGCCGTAGGGGGGCGCCAGAATGTCCCCTTCCACCTTCCGAGAAGGGTCAGTGGGTTCTAGGGCACCCGTCACCTGCTTCCTGCCCCATTGTCTTGGACAGGAAGAAGGCAGGGAGGGAGCTGGAGCCACTTCAGGGCTGCCCCGGCGCCGAATGGGGGAAGTCCATGGATTACCGCCATCCCGCATCCCACCCCAGCCTCGAGATAATGGGAGAGTCAGCCGCCTCAGTTTGGCAGTCCCTTTGGATGAGTGCTACCCTGCCTCAGCGTTCCTGCCCTCATCCCAAATAGACGCTTCCAAGGTTCGGGCTCCGCTTCCGTCCCGGTTTATTGGTCTCCACCCAACCCCCAGCAAGTCCCTCCACTCCAGCCTCCAGTCCCCTGCTGCCCCGCCAGCGAGATCAAGGGGCCTTCCTTAGTACCAGGGCTTTTGCGTCCCCCTAGTGCGCAGCCTGGGCAGCACCCAGGTCCCGCAGTTCACAGCATTCCCGGCGCTCAGGGAGCGATCCGGGTGGGCATCGGCGTAGAAGCAGAGCCTTCAGTCATCTGGGGAGCAGGCCAGTGGCAACTGATCCGGGCTGCCCACGCTACCGGTGCTGGAGCTTCCGTCGCCTAGGTCTCGGGGCCCGCAGGGGGGCAGGGCAAGCTCGGGTGTGGGCGCGGTGCCAGCGCCCCCCGCGCTTGCGGGCCCGCCGCGAGGACCCCACTCCTCGCCCAGCGCCAGGCAGAGCTCCTTAAGCGCCAGGTTCTCCCGCAGTAGCTCCTCCTGGCGGCCCTCCAGTTCGGCTAGCTTCTGCCAACAGCCGCCCAGGTCCTCGCGCACTGCTCTGGATGCTTGGGTTCCGAAAAGCTGCCACTGGCGCGCCGCGCGCCGCCCGCGCTGACGCTCGGAGTCCAGAAAACAGCAGAGGTCGCGCAGCTCGCGGTTCTCGGCCTGCAAGCGCCGGTTGAGCTGCTTGAGCTCGCGGATCTCGCCTAGGTGACCCTGCAGCTGCCGATTCACCTCCTGCATGAGGCGGCCGCGCTGCACCAGTGCGGCGAGGCGCGCCGCCTCCTCTCGCCTCAGGCGCCGCACCAGCTCTTCCTTGCCCAGCGCCGCCATCTCGTCGTCCGTCAGCTCCTCCAGGCCGCCTGCCTCGGCCTCCATGGCTGCTCGGGCCGCTGGAGCATCGCCCGGTTGCCGCGGCGGTCCAGAAGCCCACGTCCGGTCCCGGGCAGCTTGGACCCGGGCTCCCGCTCAGCAGGCGGCGGACAGTGGCAGAGGTAGCATAGGCTGCAGCAGCCACCCGGGGGTGGGCACGCGGCGGGGCGCGCGCCGGGGCGGGTCTGCATGACGTTTCGGAAGGACAGCCAATCGGGGAAGCTTTCTGGAAAGGGGCGGAGCCTGGGCGCTAAGAGCCAGTTCCCCACCCACGCCGGACGGGGTGGTCACGGCCTCCTGCTCACTGGGGACCTGGGCATCCTCCGCCTCTGTGCTAGTCTTTTTTTTGGCACCGGGGATCGAACTCATGAGCTGGCGCTTCCCAGGTAGGCGCTTGTGCCACTGAGCTAAACCCCCGGCTGTGTTAGTTTTATAATCCGACTTGGAGACAAGTTCCGAATCTCCTCAAGCGCGAGTCTCCTCTGGGCTCCTTCAAGAGATTCGGGCGTCCTCCCTGTCTCCTAATAACCAACCATAAGAATGAATGATAGACGGGTTGCTATCCAAGTCATCCCTAAATCAAGCTGAGTCGTCTCAGCTCACTAAGCATCGCTCCCAACTAACTCCTCAAAATCCGGAATCCAAAGGTCCTGTCTCCTCTCTCCCCGCATCCACCCCCAAGAGTGTTTCCTGCGCAGAAGGAGGAGTGGGGATTCAAGAGATTCATTTGTTCAATAAACTTTTATTTGTGTAACACCCATGCAGAAATACGCTCGACCAGAATACTGAGCTTGACTTCATAAAGCACAATCTGGCGAAACAGGCACATGTGGGAGGAGGGTAGGGAAGGTAGCTCAGTGATAGAGAATTTGCCTAGCACAAACAAGGCCCTTCTGGACTCCCAGCGCTAAAAAGAAAAAACGAATGGAAGTGAGCAGGATTACAGTCTTGGGGATCTCAAAAATACTTTGCAAAAGAGGTGATACCAAAGGGATCCTGAAAGATGCATAGGACTTTGCCAAGTGAAGAGAGATCTATGCGAGGGAGAGGGAATAGTGTATTGGAAAAAAACACTGATGCCAGAAAAAGCCTAACTGCTTTAGAAACAATGAGGGTAGCTTGATCCCTTTCCAAAGGCAGATGTGTGCAGAAAGTGGTAAGACAAAGGGAGCCTTCGGGAAGGTTGGAAGCTAGAGTTTTTAAGAGTTTTCAGTACTAGATTGGAGTGTTTCCAAAGGCCAGTAAGGATTTTTAAACATGGGAGCAACATTTTAAAATATGCATTTAAAAATGATTGTTCAGCTGCTCTGTGTGGGATGGGTCCGGGAGGGAAAGGATGTAAACTGAGAGATTAGTAACACTGTGTCTGATGTGCAAGAAGAGCTATGCAGAAAGACTAGGTGGGGACTGTGATAGTGGGAGTGGAGAAAAGGAAACAAGATACTACAGATATTTATGCAGCAAATCAGCAGAACTAAAAGTGGGGAGAGAAGAAATCTGGGAGACAGCCCAGGTTTCTACTGTGAGAACTGGGTGGAAGTTGAGACTGCAACTGTAATATGTATAATATGTATGCAGATTAGGGAGACTGAGAGGTCTGTCTAGAAGGTGTTGAAAGTTCAAAAGGTTTATGGGAAAACCGTGTGGGTGTGGACAGACTTGGCCCATAGGCAGTCAGGCAGGTGGGGGGCTTCGGGGAGGATTCAGAGGGACAGAATAAGAGACATCATTTGCTTGTGTAAGGAGGAGTGTGTGGTTAAAACCCTATGGGAGCTGGTACCCATTGCTCAAGAGATGAGGTCCGCCACAGGAGGGACACAGAGGCCCCTGGCAAGATCCCTTGGAAGTAGGGCCTCACACTCGTTTTGCAGAGAAGACATTTAGGAAAGAGCCCTGTGAAACCTCTAAGTTTAGGATACAGGTCAAAGTTGGATGATCCAAAGAGGGCAGAGAAAGTGGGAGAAAAAGCAAGGAGGAAGCGAAGAGAATTTGCGGGGGAGGGGAAGAGGATTGGGATGGTTTTTTGAGACCTCGAAATATAGTTCAGGCCGATGATCTTGAACTCCCTATATAGCCCAGGCTGGGCTCGAACTTGCAAAGATCCTCCTGCTTTAGCCTCCGTCTCAAGTGCTGGGATTACAGGAGTGTGCCACTATGCCCCACTAGGTGGCGGCGCTCTGGACGCCCTCCTCGAAAACAGCTGGGAAGGTCAGAGTAAGGAGGGCCGAGGAGCTAGGATTCCTTCTCCCAAATTAAAGATCTGCTACTCTGCAGCCCAGGCCTCCGCCTTTTTTTCTTGTGGCTCCCGCCCCCACCGGAAATGGTCCTTCACTGGCTCCGGGCAGCCGGAGCAGAATCTGTGCGCTCCCGGAAGTGGCCCGGCGGCTGCGCGCCCGGCCCGGGCCGTGCTAGCTCCTGCTCGGGACGGCGCGGGCCCGGGCATAGCCATGACCAGTGAGCTGGACATCTTTGTGGGGAATACGACTCTTATCGACGAGGATGTGTATCGCCTCTGGCTGGATGGCTACTCAGGTCTGTGTACGGCAGTCGGGGGAATCCATAGGTAGCGTTGTTTTGTATGGGACAGGGGCGGAACCAGGATTTGCGCGTTCTTTAGGGAAGTCTGCAGGCGTGTGGGAATAACGGATGTAGAGAAGTTGGGGCCGAAATCCTTGCGGGTCTCTGGGGTTGGCACAGCGGGGCTGATACTAGTTACCCACTCTCCAGTGAGCGATGCGGTGGCTCTGCGAGTGCGCTCCGGAATCCTGGAGCAGACAGGGGCCACGGCAGCCGTGCTGCAGAGCGACACCATGGACCACTATCGCACCTTCCACATGCTCGAGCGCCTGCTGCACGCGCCACCCAAACTGCTGCACCAACTCATCTTCCAGATCCCGCCCTCCCGGCAGGCGCTGCTCATTGAGAGGTGCTCACTTGGTGGATGGTGGGGACGCTAACCAGTATAACCATATACCCACTTTGCAGGCTGAAACTGAGGTCCAGGGAGGGACGGGACTCACTCAGGATCTCAGAAAGTTGACAGCAGAAGGGGTCCCGCCAGGCTCCTCTTCTCCTTTACAAAGAAGGGTCAGTGATGTCTTGCTTCCACCAGGTACTATGCTTTTGATGAGGCCTTTGTTCGGGAGGTCCTGGGCAAGAAGCTGTCCAAGGGCACCAAGAAAGACCTAGACGACATCAGCACCAAAACAGGCATCACCCTTAAGAGCTGCCGGAGACAGGTGGGCACTGCACCCACTTACGTACCACATCCCACCTACCACCCACCGCCTCACTTCATCCCTTGGCCACTGCCCCTGCTCTGTTCTCTGATTGTGGCAGCAATTTCCTGCCTGTTTCTTCTCCCTCTTTTTGTCTCTGTTAAGCCATCCCCTCCAATACGGCCAGAGTGAGTTTTTCAGACCCAGATCTGACCATGGCTTTCCCCTGCTCCAACTTTGATTGTTTCCCATTGGTTCCTGGGCGGCAGCTGCAGCCCTTGTGCTTGACCTTTAGACTCTCCTGCACACCTCTCCAGGTTTACGTTTCTCTTACATTTTGCTCATCTTGCTCCTACTTGGAAGGTACTATTCTTGGCTATATCTGTTCCTTGAAGACCAAGGCAAGGGACCACAAGACTTTTTGTGGTGCTAAGGAGAAGTAACCTTTCTGGGCCTTTCATGTCTTTTTTTCTGTGTCTCCTGTGAGCTCCTATATATACCTTAGCATTTATTCATTTCAGCCTCCTAGGATTTGACCAAGAGAGTCTTTTCTGGCTCAGACTTCTGAAGAACTGGAAAGTATGGTACTAAAATGGAGTTGAGTGTGGAGCTACGAGTTGAGTAGAGATTTGTCCTAGGCAACATGACAGAAGCCAATAAACATGTGTTGACTTCTTAACAGCTGCTAATAACTGATA
Source organism: Dolichotis patagonum (assembly GCA_004027295.1). NCBI lineage: Eukaryota > Metazoa > Chordata > Mammalia > Rodentia > Caviidae > Dolichotis > Dolichotis patagonum. The sequence goes on from PVJX010022416.1 coordinate 19,134, forward strand.
GTTTGTTCAAGGAATAATAAGTGCTAAATCAGCACTGCTGACTAGTTAGGTGGATAGGGGAGAGAAGGTTATTCAGCAGTAAGCTTTCATTGTTATGTTTTTTTACTTTTTTGTCTTTTTGAGACAGAGTTGTGTTATGCAGTTCAGCCTGGGCTTGAGCTCACTATGTAGCCCAGGCTGGTCTCAAACTTGGAAGGATCTTCTTGCCTCAGCCTCCTGAGTGCTGGGAGTTCAGGCGTGTACCGCCATGCCTGGCTCAGTAAGCTTTCATTAGGCGAGTGCTTTCTAATCAGTTCTCTTCCTCCCTTAACTGCCTACAGTTTGACAACTTTAAGCGAGTCTTCAAGGTAGTGGAGGAAATGCGGGGCTCCCTTGTGGATAACATCCAGCAACACTTCCTCCTCTCTGACCGCTTATCCAGGTGAGGGGCCAGCCATCCGTCCATCTGCACACATCTTCCCCGGCTCTAAAGTAGTCACTTTCCCCACCTTAACCCCATTCAGTTCCTGGCTGCTCTGGGGAGGGTGGTTATCCCACTTTTAGTCTATACTTTAGATCAGACTGGCCTGGGTTTGAATCCCAGCAGGATTATTGGCTAGCTGGGCTGTTGTGAGTGGCACATGTAAAGCACTTATGAAGTGTTCAATGATGATATCCTTGTAGCTGATATCCTTGTAGTCTCCCACTGTGTCCCTTTAGAAGCCTAGGTTGAAAGCTCTGCAGAAATGAGGAGGCCCATAGAGAAGTGACGTGAGACACGTCACATAGTGGGTTAGGGCAGAAAAGAGTTTGACTGCCTACAGTTTGACTGCCTACGCTGTCTGAAATCTTGCCTTTTACCCCACCTCAGTCTCCCAAGTAGCCAGGATAACAGACAGAAATTTTTTTTTCAGTACGGCAAATTTAATCCAGTGCCTCCACACTTAGGTACATCCCTAGCTCTTCTAGAATTTTTGAAATTTTGACACAGGGTCTCACTAAGTCACTAACTCTTGTGATCTTCCTCCCAAGTGCTGGGATTATAGAGGTGCACCACTGCACCCAACTAGTTTTTTTTTTTTTAGTGATATTTATTGAGTAAGCTTAATATCCAGCATACCACAGTAATCTCAATGAGAAGGACTGTCAAGCCTTGAGAGGACCCATTGTCTCCTACCTGCAGGGACTATGCAGCCATCGTCTTCTTTGCCAATAACCGTTTTGAGACAGGGAAGAAGAAACTGCAGTATCTGAGCTTTGGTGACTTTGCCTTCTGTGCTGAACTCATGATCCAGAACTGGACCCTTGGAGCCGTCGGTGAGGCCCCCACCGACCCAGGTGCCTGGATGCTCCTCACCCTCTCAGGGCCTGGTTCCTCACCAGCAGTTCCTCCTGTAGGTCCCCATTCCCAGCATCCTTTGTTCTTCTCATCTTTTTGAGGTCAAGCCTCAGTATATGTCCAGGCTGACCTTGAACTTCCCTTCATCCCGCCTCAGCCTCCAGAGCCTGGGAGTATAGGGATACACCATGCTCAGCTCGTATCCTTTCCTCTTCATGCCTCTCCCCAGACCTGAGTCCCTTCTGCTCATAGCCTGCATTCCCCATGCATACCTTGTCTGTAAGCCAAGGGCTCACTGCTTCTCTGGCCCCTGAAGCATGTCACTCCTCATCGGGGACCCCAGTTCCCCTGTGTCCCATGGGATTCAGTGAGTGGTAAATGAGGCAGGTTCAGGATCTCATGGAGGGTGTTTATTACCCACCCCAACTCCTTCATGGACCTCCTGCAGACTCCCAGGTAGATGACATGGATGTGGACTTAGACAAGGAGTTTCTCCAGGACTTGAAGGAGCTCAAGGTGCTAGTGGCTGACAAGGACCTGCTGGACTTGCACAAGAGGTGACTTAGGGTCCATGGGGCAGGGTCTGGAATAGGTTTCGGGTGGCTCAAGGCATGGCACTGTCTTCCTGCAGCCTGGTGTGCACCACCCTCCGGGGAAAACTTAGCGTCTTCTCTGAGATGGAAGCTAACTTCAAGGTCTGTGGCCCCATCCGGCCTTTCCTTTGGGCGTCTTCAGCCTCCCTGTTCCACTCTTGCCTGGCAGCTCAGCACTGGCTAGAGATGGTTGGGCACGCAGCACTGCTGCTCCCTCTGCCTGCTTGTGAGGGGAAACCAGCCCATAAACACAGGGGACCTAGGCAATTGAGGGAGGTGGATAGATCTGGTGAGGGGCTTGCCCCTTCCCCAGCCCCTGTGCTCAGCCCCCAGCATCTGGGGCAGAAGGAAAAACTCCTAGGATCCCTGCCCCACAGAACCTGTCACGGGGGCTGGTGAACGTGGCTGCCAAGCTGACCCACAATAAGGATGTCAGAGACCTGTTTGTGGACCTTGTGGAGAAGGTGAGCTGCCCTGCCCCCCATCCTCCCATTCTCGCTTGGACCCTTCCCAGCTGTACGGGTAGCACCAGATGGTCCTTTGTGCCCACAGTTTGTGGAGCCCTGCCGCTCTGACCACTGGCCACTGAATGATGTGCGGCTCTTCCTGAATCAGTATTCAGCGTCTGTCCACTCCCTGGATGGCTTCCGGTAAGAGACCCCAGTCCTCCTGTCCAGTTGGACCTTGACCCAAGCTAGTTACTTGTCTCAGGTTCCCCAGTGTGCCACCCCGGGGGTTGAAGTCTCTAGTTCAACCACTTAGAATCTGTGTGACCTTGGGCAAGTTACTCAATCTCTCCATGCCTCAGTTTCCTCACAGGTAAACTGGGAGTAACAATTAGAAGAATCGTAAGACTCTATGAGGGCTGATTGGGTTGGGGATGTGCTCTGTGGTGTAGCGCCTGCCCACATGTGTAAGGCCCTGACTTTAGCACCCAGTGCCACACCGCAGGAAAGAGACCTGAGGGGGAGTGACTGAGTCAGTGTATAGAAAGCACTCAACAGTGTCTGGTCCAAAGAGAGCCTCATGTGGCTATTTCCATTACAGGCACCAGGCCCTCTGGGACCGCTACATGGGCACCCTCCGTGGCTGCCTCCTCCGCCTCTATCATGACTAAGAGCCCCACCCTGCTCATCGTGACAATAAAGATGCCATGAGTTTGGACACTGAGCCTTGCTCCGGGAGAGGAGACTGTGGGAACGTGTGCAGTGTACACATGTGTTCCCAAGTGCCACGGTGTTCGTGCACAAAGGTACAGCGTACTCCAGTCCATTGGGAATTGGGGTGGGTCAGAGATGCCATCTGATCTCTCCACCTGCCGTCTCCAAGCTCCAGCTGACTCTGCTCAGGCAGCAGAAGCCTCACCTTGATTTATTCACACGGTTTGGAGAACATTGGGAGGACAGTGGAGTGGGGCAACGGGGAGGCAGCCGGCGTGTGGGAGAGGCTCAGGGTGGGCAGGAGACCGGCTGCTGCTTAGCTGAGTTGTCTACACGGGCTGTGATTGGGTACTTGGTGATGCCACAGGTATTGCTCCCTCGGTGCAACCGGAAGTAGCCCTAGGAAATTGGAGGACATCAGGGCCAGAAGCTGGGGAAGAGCCTGTTCTGCCCTATCCTTTCCGCCAGTGAACCTGCTCACCTCCTCACCCCAGTTGGCCCCCCAAGAGTTCTTCAGGATCCAGTAGGGGGTAGAATGGCGAGGAGGACGATTAGAGTGGGACAAGTCTCTCTCTGTCCATTTCTCCTCCTCTGCTTTGCTTCTGCCAAAACCCACCAGCAGGACGTAATGGTCCACAAACCAGGGGTCACAGGTGGAGGGCGTGCCCTTGATTATACCCTTCTTGTAATGCTGCAGAGGTGGAAGAAGAGGGGCTGAGTTGGGGGCACCTCCCCCACGTGCCTCTCTCCCCCATCCCCTACCTCACACACCTGCAGTAGCTTCGAGTTGATGATCACAGTGATGGGGCCCTGCGTTGCCACATACTTGGCAATCGCTGGAGACAAGAGTATGCCATCAGGCCTGGCATGCTTCGGGGCTGCTGCTCTTGGCACTTAGGAGTCCCTCTCTCCTCCCTGCCCCACCCCCCAGTCTGCCTCTGTGCCATGCCCATTGTCTCCTCCCCAACTCCACCCATGTCTCCCCACACTGGCCACACCCTGTTCATTGCGAGGCAGCATGATGTAGTCGTAGATCCAGGCCACCTTCCTGTAGTTCGGTGCCAGGCACTTATGGATGTTGGCATGCCCCCGGAATGGGTAGTCCTTTTCGCTGGCCAGGCCACCTGGAGACAAGGCCGGAGCCTTACTTCCTGGATGTCCCCACCCCCCTGCAGTTATCCAGCAAGGCCAGGTACTCACTGTAGTTGAGGACAGTAATGAATGCGTCCCAGATGTAGCCACCTGTACAGCCATCCCCACAGCGGCCACAGTCGAGCAGCTCTGGGGCAAAAAGGGACAGCATGGGTGACCATACCCCTAGTCCTCCCCTGTCACATCCCGGTTTCCATCCCAGTCATACCTTGCACAGAGACTGCCACAGACGCTTTGTATCTGATGTTCCACATGGCTTCGATGTTGCCTGCTGCCGCTATGGCCCAGCAGCACCTGCAGTTTCCCTGGTGTGTTACGGGGTAGGGCATAATGGGGCGTCTAGGTGGGGTGCCCGTTTGATTTCCCACCCTTTGGGCTGGATTGAGGTCAGCTAGGTGGGGGTAGATACCTGGTGCTTGACTGATGAGATGACATGGGCCTTCCTCCAGTCACAGCTTTGGGACATCAGCACCTCCTGCTTTTCAAAGCTTACCTTTTTGGCCACCCTCGGGTCCTGCCTGGCTACTCTCCTATTCCCATAGAGCTGGCCAAACTCTTCCTCTGGGGAACAGACAGGGCCAGCGAAGTTACAGCTTTGACCTCCCTCTCCATATTCTGCCTCTTCTGCTCCAGGCTTCTACATCCTCAGCCCTTTCAATTTCCTGTAGTACTCTGGAGGCAGCAAGGCAAGAAGGCTGAGGCCTGATCAGAGGCTGAACTCCCAGCCAGTGCATTGCCCTGCAGCTGCTGCCTCTGGCCCCTCACAGGTCCTGGGACACAGGCTGCAAAGTTTCTGACCCTGTGCTCTGGGATCTGGGGCAGACAGCCAGACTGGGCCTGAAAGTGGAGGGTCTGCTCTGTCTTCTGTTTTCCCACCCTCCACCTATGGGACAAGAGGGTCCCAGTACCTGTGAGGTCACTGAATGGAGTCACACCAAACTCTGCTGTCCCCAAGTCCTCCTCTTGCAACCTCTGAGTTGTGGCCAGGTTGTGGACAAAGATGTCCAGGCGACGAGCATACTCTGGACCAAAAAAGAGTTGTCTCAAGCTGGTGTCCAATCCCTGGGGGCACAAAGTGGCCACAGCCTAGGCAGCCCCCTGCCCAGGCAAGTGCAGATCCTTCTCTGTAGTCCCCAAGAACACACCGCAGATGCTGGGCAAAGGAAGTAATTACCCAGTCCACCTAGGGTTACAGTTGCCCCCAGAATCAGCAAGGGGAGCCCCTGCCTCCCCCCCATGAGGGGAAGCAGTGACTCAGAAGGGAAAGTGGAGTGGTTGGAGACTGGCTTCCTGCTTGCCCACCTCTCTCGCCACCTTCACACCTCTAACTGCAGGGCTGGAAGGGGAACGGAGAGGGGTTGGGGGATGGGTGCCCACAGCCAAACCCCGTATTAGAGATGAGGCCCACAGAGGACAGGAGCTGGGCTACAGCTGTAGAAGAGAAAGAGTCTTCACCTTGGGGACAATGTGGGTATTTGCTAAATGAACACATGACTAGATGCTGGTCCCCGACCTCCCTCGCCTAGAAACACAGGTGGCTGTGCAGAGGACGTGCTATAGCTGGGTAGGTCCCCAACAGCTGCCACTGCTGTCTCAGGTTTACAGGAAAGGTTGATCCTGCACCTACCACGGGCTGGGGAAACCAGTGGGTACCCCAAGCACTGCCATCCTATTAGCAGCCCCGGCCAAGCCTCTTCCACCCAGAAGTATCAAATTCTTCATCTACTGAGTGAGGGCAGGAAGGCCAGATTGGAGATGGATGTGGCCCGTGGTACCTGCTGGGTCTGAGTAACTCCTGTTGAACTGGATCTGGAACAACCTGAAGACTTCTTTTAGCTCTAGCGGCTGGGGACCTGGGTCCTGTCAAGGTACCAGTGGGAGGAGATAAAGGAAGAGAAATCACCACTGGACCCCCACCTGAGCTCCAGCCTTGTGAAAACCGGGCTAGGGGCTAGGGTCACCCGGCTCCTCTGGCTCCTCACGTGAGTTTGGGAGCAGCAGCCACCTCTCCAGCCCCAGTGGCTCCCTCTGAGGAACGGGATCCCCAAGCCAGCGGTTTCGGAAGCCGTGAGCCCAGGCATGGGACTGGCAGTAGAGAGCGGTAGGTCAGGAACACTTACCTGGGCCTCGAAGGAGTCCCTCATGCCTGAGGCTAGGCCTGCCGCCAGCAAGACCAGGAGGCTGTGCAGATGGGCATTCAGGGCCATGGTTCAGAGCTGAGTGCAGCTTGCCAAATGCTGGGGCAGGAAGCCGTATAAACCAAGTTAGAGAGGCGGAGCTGAAGAAACCACAAAGAAATCCAGGTTCTCAGTGGACCTTCAGCAGACAAGGCTTTTAGGCTTTTGTCTACTTACCTGCCTTTTTTTTTTTTTTTTTTTTGGTCCCTTTACCAACTCACTTCTTTTTCTTTATTCAACAGTGATTCTAGGCCACTCTGTTCTGGGCAATTCTAGGTACTCAGAAACGGATCTGCCCTTAAAGAGATAGGGGAGACAAATTCTAAGTGGACACTCTTTCTGCTTCTGTGGAGCCTGCTCAGCTCAAGGGCTACTTCCTTTGAAAAGCCTTCCCTGCACCCCCAGTCTGGTGTAACCACCTATGGTCCTGTGAGCCCCAGATGTACCCGTGCCTGCTTGGAATCTGCCTTTCAATGACATGAGAGGTGTTTGATTTGCCTGTGTCCTCGGAATCCAAGACAGGGCTTCGTGGGTGTGGGTTAGCTAGGTGTTTACTGACCGAACAACTGTCAGCTTCTCCTGTCCCTCATTCCTGCCACCATCTGGGGATGGCAGCGCTGTCACTAGAGTTGAGGGGGAAGAAAGAACAGGTAGGGTAGAGGAAGAAAATGGTAGAGTAAAGCAGAAAAAAATACAGTCTCTGGGGTCTGAGGCAGTTGAAATACAACTTAGTGGATAAAAAAAAAGTGCATCTTTGGGAAGCAAGAAGGTTCCATGAGAAAAACTAGAAACTGAACACAAGCAGTTTAAAGAATAAAGCAGTCTGGGTCACTAACTCAGCTCCGAGGGTGTGGCACCTGTCTTCGGTAATACAGTAAGAGACTAGAGAGGGTCCTTAGCTCCAGGGAGAGGCAGCGGAGCCAGCTGGCAGCACTGGCCACAAGAAAAGCCCGTGGTTATTATAAGCTGCAAATTCAACATGAGGTTTAACTCTGAAAGTAAATCCCATGTGGAGCTAGTGTTGAAATGCAGTGCACAGCCCATGGTATTTGATACTGTTTCATCAGAGTGGTTTTTGGAAGGGGTTAATTGCAAGACTGGGCAACACTTCAGGGTTTCTGGAGTCACCATACCGCAGTGACTGGATGGGAAGCAGACACGAGAGACAGTTACAGAGAGGGCATGGGCTAGACACAGACCCTCGGACCAGGTGAAGCTCAGGCCAGGAAGGATATGGGGCTCCTGCCCGCCATGGTGAGAAGCCAGGCTGGTAGCATGGTTTTCAGAGCTACGTGGGTCAGAATGCTGACATTAAGTCCAGCAGAATGCTTAACCCGCCCACTCCTACCCACTGCCCACAGCCCACATCCAGCACAGAACTCAGAGGCAGCTCAGAGGCAACTTTTTCCATCTGCCAGTGTGATCAGGGAAGCACCTGGGCTGGGGTGCCACAGCCTGGGGTGTACAGACAAAGGGCCCTGCGGAGGTGCAGGGCTCACAAACCCACAGGCCGTAGGCTGGGTGGAGAAAGCGGTGACAGAAACAGTCTATGGCAGGGCAGGCAAAAGGCAGCAAGTAATAGCTTGTGTGAGTAGCATGAATGCATGAGGCTTTGGTAGGACATTTAAATACAAGCCATAACACCTCCAAAGTTCATTCATGGGGCATTAATGTAGACAAAGTCAAAAGCCAAACAGTTGGGGTGGGGATTTAGTTCAGTGGTTTAAGTGCCTGCCTGGCACGCATGAGGTCCTGAGTTTGATCCACAGCACAAAAAAAAAAAAAAAAAAAAGCCAAGCAGTTGAATTACATAGTTATAAAAGAAGAAACAAAAATATCAAAAATGTGCTTAGTGAGCTCAAAGTTGGTATAAATGATGGATTTAAAATGTTCATTGAGTTTACAGAAGATACTAATGCAAAGCTAGTGGAGCTAAACAAAATGATATAAAATATGAATGACCAGTCTAGCAAAGAGAGTACATCAAAAGCTTCTGAGCAAATCCTGGAGATAAAAAAATTCTGTTGAAGGATTCATGGAGTGTAGGGGGAGAGAACCAGGCCTCACCAGGAGGTCATCCCCACCTGGAAACCAGCACCATGGGTAGGCCACTACCAGGCAGCCAGACCCAAGCCTCTTTCTGTGAGTCAGTGCCATTTGCAGACTGGAGGGAGAGAACAAGGCCTCACCAGGAAGCAATCCTTAGCTGGGAACCATATCACTTTCATTGTTTTGTTGGGTTGGGTTTTATTCTCTTTGTTTTGTTTGATTATGTTAAATCTGATGGCATGAGCAGCTATTTGAAACATGGCAAGAGGGTCAGGTGTTTAGCTAAGCAGCATAAGTGCCTGCTTAGCAAATGCAAAGTCTTGAGTTCAATCACCAGTACATACATACATACATACATACATAAATAAGTAAAATATGGCAAAATACATTATGGTAGCCATTTTGGATTTACTATTGGCTTCTTTTAAAGTCCTTTGTTGCATTCATTGTTTTGTTTTTATTGTTTCTATTCTGTTCTGTTCTGCTTGATTTTTACTATGTCTGAAGGTACCTGCAGTTGTTTTGAAGACAACAAAAGGCATTATGGTAACTATTGTTGGTTTGGAAGTCCTGTATCACTTACACTGGTTTGTTTGGTTTGGTTTGGTTTGGTACGAGGCGGGGCGGGGGAATCAAACTCACGACCTTGCACTTGCCAGGCAGGCACTTACGCCGCTGAGCTAAATACCCAACATTATACTGGTTTATTTTGATTGGCTTTATTCTGTTTTGCTTTCCTTGATTCTATCCTCTTTAAAATTTAAAAAAAAAATTCTGTTGAAGGTATGGCATCAGAAGGGACCAGTGTGAGCAGGATGTGGTGGCACACTCCTGTAATCTCAGCACTTGGGAGGCTGAGGCAGGAGGATCATTGCAAGTTCGAGAGCAGCCTCGGCTACAAAGTGAGCTCAAGGCCAGTTTTAACAATAAAAACAAACCGGCATAGTGACACCCTGTCTCAAAAAAAAAAAAAAAGGGAAGAAGTGGCCAGTATGAGGATAGTGTGTCAGCACCAGAAGACGGTGAATGCATACTCAGAAATGCCTTAGAATGACACCATTTAAAAAAAAAAAAAAAAAAAAAAACAAACAAGTGTCTTGTTTTGTAATTCAGGCTGACCTTGATTCACCATGTAGCCCAGGCTGGCCTTGAACTTGGGCTGATCCTCCTGCCTCAGATTCTTGAGTGCTGGGATTACAGGCTTGAGCCACCCTACCTGGCAAAAATACCTTAAAAATGGGGCATCATGGAAAATGGATCTAAGAGCTGCTGGGTGAAAGGGAGATTAAGATTGTGAAAAACCATAAGACAGCATAATGGCATAAAGAAAAACCTGTTTACAAAAATAATGGCAGGAGGGCTGAGGGGTTTAGCTGAGTGGTGTAAGTGCCTGCCTCACAAGTGTGAGGTCGTAAGTTCAATCCCCAGTACCAAAAACAAAAATGGCAGAAAACTTTTTAAGGGAACAGTTTGACATACAGATAAGCAAGGTTTATAGAACCTTGGACAGCCACAATCAGCAAAGAACTTCCCCCCACCGCTCAAAAAACCAGTCAAACACCCAGAGATCCAACACAAGAAAAGAATTCTATTTTATTTTATTTTTTTGCTTTTTTGAGGCAGGGTCTTCCTGTGTAGTTCAGGCTGTCCTTGAGCTTACTGTGTAGTCCAGGCTGGTCTCAAACTTGTAGCACTCCTCCTACCTCAGCCTCCAGTGTGCCAGAACTACAGACATGTGCCACTACACCTGGCCTTCAAGGAAACTATCTTAAAAACAGAGAAAAGCAACAAACAGAAAGGTAAACCTAGGGCCAGGGATTTAGCTCAGTGGCTTAAGCACCTGCCTGGCAAGCGAAAGGTCGTGAGTTCGATCCCCGGTACCAAAACATTCTCAGAAAGGTAAACCTATCAGAGTTACATCAGACTTTTCAACACAAACCTTAAAGGTCAGGAGAGTTTGGATTAAAGTGTTCCAACCCCTAAAAAAAAAAAAAACTTCCAATGGAGACCAATAGCTGCAAAACCACCTTTCATAATTGATGGAGAAGTAAGGTCTTTCCATGACAAAGAGCACCTAAAGAAATTCATGCCGGGTGTGGTGGTGGAGGCTGAGATGGGAGAATCACTGCCAAGTTCAAGGCCACCCTGCGCTACATATTGAGTTCAAGGTCATCCTGAACTACACAGCAAGACCCGTTTTCAAAAAAAGAGAAATTCATGATGCCAGACCCAGTACTCCAAAAAAATTACTCAAGGATAGCCTACAAAAAAAGCAACAATGCCAAAAAGTCTACCTTGAAATTTCTTCTGCCACATTAATTAGTCTGCCACCTTTACTCTCAGGCAAAGTTTCTGAACACAAGAAAACACAGAGAAATTTCTGCTAATCCATTACACACATCATCTAGAATCCAGCCCCCAATGTACTCGTTCCTGCAGAAACCTCCTGAGCCTGGTCTTCACCCGCAGAATTTCTATCAAACCTTCTGGTCTTCTGAGCTCTGACCAGAATCTCCCATACAGAACAGCCTAAGGCATCCCAGCTCTACTCTTTGAGTTGATTTTTTTTAATAATTTTATTTAAAGAGAAAAACAAAACAAAATAAAACAGAATAAAGGGTAGCAACAATACAGTATTCCAAGGAAAAAAGGAAAAGAACAACAACAAAAAAAACCTAAAAAAAAAATATTGCTTGACAAATTACATACTGACTTCTTGGAAATAGTTGTTCAATTTACAAAGTTAAAACATGTAAAGTAGACATTCAAGCAGTGAGACTGTCAACAGTTCTGCTCCACAATCTGACAAAAACAGCGATATGGTCATCCATCTTACCCATGCAAATATACATGCAATTATATCAAAAGGGTAAAATTAAACACAATAAAACAGAACAAAGCGGATCACAAGAAAGCAATGTAAGAGACATAAATTTCAAAACTAGACAATCAGAGATATTCACTCTCTATCATATTGACTCTTGTTTTGGTCCAAATAGTTGTCCA
>PVJX010022417.1:0-30578 GCA_004027295.1 Dolichotis patagonum
GGGAGTGTAGACTGGTGCAATCACTGTGGAGGTCAGTCTGGAGATTCCTCAAAAAGCTGGGTATGGAAGTCCCATTTGACCCAGCTATTCCACTTCTAGGCATATTTCCAGAAGAACTGAAAACATCATACCACAGTGATATATGTGCACCCATGTTTATAGCAGCACAATTTGTAATAGCCAGATCTTGGAAACAACCGAAGTGCCCATCAACTGAGGAATGGGTAAAAAAGTTGTGGCATTTTTATACAATGGAGTACTACTCAGCTATAAAGAATGATCACATTGAAGTATTTATAAATAAATGGACACGACTTGAGACCATTCTCTTAAGTGAAATAAACCAAACTCACAAGGGTAAATACCATATAATCTCCCTAATATGAGATTTGATAAGAGTATCTAAGACTTTACAGTAAGCATGAGTTCCCATCTCACAGCTTCGAAGCTTTCAAAGTTTTCAATCATCAGTTGGAATGATTTTATCCTGTTTTGTTTGAATGTATCATACTTGATGATATGAATAGCTGTTTTGAAGAATACAAAACATTGTGACAGCTATTGCTGATTTAATATCATCCTTCTTAGAAGTCCTGCCATGCTTTTTATTTTGTTCTACTACCATTGGTTCTATCACATTGTGTCTTATTGGAATTTGAATATGTGTGAGAGCTCAAACAAATATTTTTTTTTCTTTTCTATCAAAAATGAGATATTACAGTACCCATTGAACATTTTCTGTTATTTGGTTCAGAAAGCCCTGTAATTCATTCACTCTATGCATGGCTTTATACTATTGTGTTATGTTTGATATTATTGTATTTGAAACTATGCTCAACTATAGCAGTGTAAGAGATATGGTGTTAGCTACTGTTGCTGTCCATTTGACTTAATGTAAAGTACTGTGTTGCCTATGTTGTCCTATTCTGATCTGCTCTGTACTTCCCCCTTTTGTTTCATTATCTTTCAATTAAAAAATAAATAAATAAATAAATAAAAATGAAGAAACTCAGATGTAAAATTTTAAAAAGTGTAGATAAAATGCAAAAAGAGAATAGAAAGAGAAATCTGATAGATCAGATACTTAATATTTTATCCAACATCAAATGTGAAAAACATTTAAATGAATTTATGTGGTTTGGTTCAATTATCTTACGGTTTTTGTTTTTACTTAGTTAAGAATTTAAAGAATATTTCTTTTTTTAATTTGTAAAGATATTTTGTTACATAATTTCTGTATTCAATAAACACAGTAAAAAGAATCTTAATGAGAGTTTCATGTCATTTTTCAAAAGTTTTCAACTCTGGAGAAAAATTATTACAAAGTTATCTAAGTCTAGAATAACATTTGACCTTTGAATTAAATGATTATCACTTTCATCATTTTTCATATTTAAATCAAGCAATTTGAAAGCCTCTCCATGTTGTGTTTAAAGAATATTTCTTAAGCGGGTAGTTAAGAATATTACTAAAGCTTTTAGGTTTATTAGCCACTACTTATCAACTGAATATTGATCATACAAGAACGATATAAAGTATATATTTCATATATTAAATCATCCCTATTTTAGGCATATTAATGAATATCAATTGAAATATATAGCTGTATACAAGTGCACAAATGTATAAAAAAGACAAAATTTAATCTTCAAAGTGAAAATTTATACACTTTGATTTTTTGAGTTTTATATAACATACATGTTTATTTCACCTACTGTGCTTTAAAACCATTCTTTTTTTCATTCCTCAGAAATGTACGTGTTGGTAACATCGTCTATACTCCGCACACTGGTCAGCTTTCCTTACTAGGGCCAAATAACCGACATCCACTACTTCAATGAGGGGTAGTTTATTTTTACTTGTGGTTCATGAGGATTCAGTTCATGATTGGCAGGAAAATTGTGGTGGAAGAACAAGATGGAACAAGGCCCAGTTTGTGATTGCAAGCAGAAGAGCACAGGGGATGAATGCCAGCAAAATGTATACTCCAAAGTCATGGCACCGGTGACCCACCAGCACCTCAGCCCTATGACCTCCCTACACTACAAGCTTTGAAAGTCAGCAGATTAATTCACTGCTGACTACAGCACTCTCATGACCAAACACCTCTGCAAGAGTCTCTAAATTCAGTCAAATTGGCAATTATGAATAACTGGCACAAGATTCCCTGGTCAACTGGACACCTAACCACATTTGTTAAACTGAAATTAAAACTATAAGAGCACAATAATTCTTTTTTTTTTTTTTTTTTTTTTTTGGTACTGGGGATCGAACTCACGACCTCATGCTTGCCAGACAGGCACTTAAGCCACTGAGCTAAATCCCCGGCCCTGAGCACAATAATTCTGCTGAACATGATACAAAGATCCTGCATAGAACCTAAAACACAGTAATGTAGCCCTGAATGTCTCAGCTGTGCTAGTATTACTCCAGCGTCCAGGTGAAAGTCTCCTCGGAGACTCAAGGCAAACACCTGTGAACTCCTGAGAAACTGAAAAAGCAATTTATATATTCCCATTATATCAGAGTACAGGGTAAACATTCTCATTTCAAAAGGGGGAAATAGGAATATAGAAAAGAATTGAACCAATGCAATACCAAAAGCCAGAAGCAGAATAATTGATTCCAATACCTTTTTGCCTGGGATTCAAAGCACACACATCCTTGCTAGTCACAGTTCACATGATCTAACTTTTGGGCTGGTCGTGCTCACTGCATGCTGTTTTTAGTAGCAGACCTTCACTTTCCTGGCATCTGACTTCCTGTGGTCTTCACTGCATATTTAGGTTCATTCCTACAGTTTTTCACTGTCCCTCGAGAATCACACTGCCTGCTTTTCGAGACTTTCATTTGAAATCTGAGTGAAAGCTTCCATGACGCCATACCTCATGCATTCTGTGTGACTGAATAGCCAGAACCATATTAATAACACCAAGGTTGGCCCTCTACTCACACAGTAGCCAGAACTCATTGGACAATTGCTGTTGTGGCCTCTACTTGCTTAGTTGGCTAAATGAATCCTGGGGGAAAAAAAAAAAAAACTTAAGCAGCTGATCTAAGAAAAGAGGGGCCAGGGCCTTTTTCCTTCAAAGAAATCTCTGTGGTTTGTTTATTATTTGTTTATGGTACTGATGACTGAACTCAAGTCCTTCTCACTACGTTATACACTCACCCCGTTTATGTTTTTGTTTGTTTATATTTGGAGACAGGGTCTCACAAAGTTGCTATATTTTGCAGACTGGTTCTCTAAATTTGTGATCCCCCTGTTTTCGACTACTGTATGAGTATCCTACAGTGCTAGAATTTAATATTGGTACCATACCAAACTTTCATGCTTTGAGCATAAGTGAGTGAGGTTTTACTCATTTCTGAAATGTCTTAACATCATTTTTCTTTTCATCTGGATTAAAATGTCTTAATATTTTAATGGCTATAGTCTCTTCAGGGACAACTACTCTGGCTCAAACTTGACATGTGATTGTTTTCAAGCTGCAATTTAAGTGTTTCAAATGTTTCAAATATTTTTCCTCTGTGTCTTGCTCCCAACTGATAACTAAAAACCACCAACAGTGCACACACCACAACCTGAACTTTGGGCTGTCTTGAAATTTTCTGTGTCAAATTAATCCACTGTCTATAAAGTCATATTTTACAAACTCTCACTGTCTCAGGATATGGACAAAATATAAACCATTTTTTACATATGACCTCTGGTTCTCTTGCCAATGGAGATCATATTTGCAGCTAAAACTTTATGAGATTTATCTTTACTATTAAAATTTCTATCAGCAATCTGTGTAAGCTTCTATCAGAATCACCAGATATATCTACACTTACAGTGTTATCTAAGATGCATCTCTAATCCTTTTCCAACTTCTCCAAACAATCAGTGACAACAACGTCTGAACCCTATGGTCTGGTATGATCTCAGCAATTACTTAAGACACCACAGTGATACTGCTTTGCTGGATTTGTTAAGTTTTCCATTTTGGGACCAAATACCCAACAAACATAATTTAAAGGTAAACTGTTTTGTTCATAGTTTCATATAGGTGACTTCAAGATAAAAATATTATCGTGGAGGATGGCAGCAGACAAAGGCTTCTTATTTGATGACAACTAGGGAGCAGAGCAGAAAAATCATACCAGGCAGAGAAATGTCTTTTGGTGCATACCTGCAGTGACACACCTCCACCTGATCTCATCTGCCTGGAACATCATTGGTTCATCCAATGAATAGCACAATATCCTATGACCCAATCACATTTTCAGAATTCTTTATTATCCAGGCATCTTTTCACATGAGATTCATAGACACATTCTTATAAATCTGCCAAGGGGCTTCTGGATAATATTTTTTCCTTGAGGAACCTTACATTTGTCACATACAGATAGATATTTTCTATGATATTTCCTCTTCCTACTTAGCACCCTTATCTTTAAGACAACTTAATTATTCCCAGCAATATGGAAACAACATAATTTTCTAAGAAGAACACATCTACAAATATTTTCAAATTATAAAGTTGTTCAGAACTATTGTACATCTCCAGAGAAACTGATACATTCTGTAAAGATGGTCTAGTTTTCCTTCTCTATTTAGTTATACCAGGGTTTGGAGTTATCTTAAAATTATGTAAAAAATTAAATTTTTCAGTGATGACATGGAAAATTATTAATGGGTTTTATCTAGAAAAATTATAGCAGTAATATCCAGAGAAATGTATTTCAAACAGAAAATAAAAGATCTAGAAACCACAATTGTCTTTATCAATATTTTTTATTCTATTTTTTTTCTTCAATAATATTTTTGAAGAGCCTAGGACTTTAGCTCAGCAGGATAAGCACCTACCTGGCAAGCATGAGGTTAAGACTTCAATCCCTGGTACCAAAAAATACATACATACATACATACATACATACATACACACATACATACATAAAATTTTCTAAAATAGTTTTGAAAGATGATCACAATCATATCTTTGAGCATCTCCACATTTCTCCTATATCCCAAGACTGCCACTCAATTTCACTGTTGTTTGATGATTTTATGAATTTTTATTGATGATAGTGTTTTATATTGGCATTGACCTGTGTGGTAACAACTTTCTTTAGCTCGTTTCCATAGTTGGCTGACCCTGGTTTTGCATATCTCAATGTGAAACTGACATAATATATACATCTCCAATGGTGCTAACATCTGGAATTATTTAATCAGTCATCTAGATATGTATTTTATAAAGGAGACATGAAATATGCTTTTATCAAATAGAAATTTAATCTAAGTCATATCATAAATTGAAATTTTGGTTTGTCAACATAAAACATCTTGATGAGATAGAGTTGGAGAATAGTAACTGGAAAGCTTAAATTTATGTTCCAGGGTCCTTAGTTACATGAATTACTTTCGAAGAACCTTGAAATATCCTATAATTTGGTATATATTCTTCTATAAAAAGTTACAAGTATAAGATTCTTTGATGCATTTTTAAACCAGTGTATCTCTCTCCTGCTGTATCCTCCTGTAATCATTCATATGAAGTACTATGTGTAAAGGAACAGTAAGATTTGTGCAGACATCGATATGGTTTACCACAGATTTAGAGAAGGGAGTGAATGCTAGAAGTTCAAGGTCAAGGTGTTGTCCTGTTTGATTTTTTCAATCTCTGCTTGTCTTGCAGATGGTCATGTTCCAGTGGTGTTTTCGTACTCTCCTGGCTTTTCTGTGTCTCTCTGTCTCCATCTCTCTCTTGCGCACACACACACACTACATCTGCCATATTTGATAAGGACTTGCCAAAAGTACTATAGTTACCTCTTTAAAGGCTCTATCTCCATGTATATTCTGATTTTGAATCACGGATTGTTAGAACTTCAACATTTGATTTCTCTTCCACATAATTAATCTCATAATAGGTAAATAACATGAGTTTTGGTACACAGATACACAAAAATACTTATTGGTACCACCCAGTATAGTGACATTATTGGTAAGCCATCCTTTTGCAAAATTGTATCCATTGTCATCTGTCCTTCCATCTTAATGAAGTCTGTGTGTAGATATAAATATTGCCTATAGTGCTTACTGTCAAAGGCTATTAACCACCAGGAAGAAACAACACTTAAAACACACAGAGCACAAAATTAGTGCATGAGAATTATTTCAATTTTTAGATTATAAATGTGAGAATAATATAATCTAGTTCTCATGAGAATCTCATAAAAAGAAGAAACTTTGACATATTCCTTAAGCAATATGACTGATACTGCAATGCACACAATTATAAATATGATAAATGTGTATTTTTTTCTTTCCTTTATGGAAATGATGTGTAGTTTACTAAGTTTCTTCTCTAATTTGACCTAGACTTGAAACAGGGTTAAAACAGAAGGTCTGCACATTTTGTACATTAGTCTCTCTGTCTCAATTTTAGAATTGACTTCTTTTATCCTGTTAAGATCTGTAGTACCAGCTGAAACAGCATGTAAACTTTCCAGTAACGTAACAGTGACTTGAAGAAATCAGTGCTTCAGCCAGTGACAGATTTTCTTAAGCTGAACAATCAATATATGGTAAAGAATCCAGCTGCAGAGTAATACTATTATGCAATTTTACATGTCAAAATAATGTAGTAGGACCGTAAGCATATAATTGATAATGTGTATACTTGGATTTTAAATTAACTTTATGCATTCCTCACTGTCTCAAAACAATGATTAATATTTTTGTGATTTATAAATTTTCATTTGTATTTTTAAACATTTTTCAGGTTTGAGGATGGTTTTGTTTCTTTTCCTTCTATTAGTAATTCTAGGAAATAATATCATTTTAAAAGATTCCAATTTTTAAGAAAACGTCCTAAATACTATAAGATCTGGCCCAACAATTTTATACTTATCCAAAATTTTATGGGATTGATGCTACTTAATTATTTTACAATAGGAATTTAGAGAGGCAAAAAACCTAGATGATACTACTGCACCAAAAGAAACCCAAATTCTCCCATGACTTTTTTTTTAAATGAATAGTTTTAGAAGCAGTTAGCATACCTGAAAGCTCCTGTCAACCTAAATTATTCTGGCATATGGTTTTGAAGATTAGAAAACCGTATTAATTTAATTAATGGAAGCTGATTTTGTTTTGGAGACAAAATTATGAACCATTTATAAACCAATGTTTGTATAGTTTTAGTATTGTTTGTATTTAAATAGAAATTTGTTGGTTTTTCATAATTGCATAAAATCATGGTAATTAAAATTTCTGTTGATAATTATGTGATTAAGCAGGGTTTTAAATCTTATAATAATTGGAATTTTAGGTCTAATTTTAAATATTTGCTGAGATTTTTCTTATTAAGAGCAAAACATGTAAACAAAAACCATCTACTTCAAACTCTATGGTATTAACTCTGGTTTTGGAACCGCAAGCGGACTCATTGGCATTTGGTTTTCATTTGTGGGGATTAAAGTCAAATTTCCTCTATATCTCTGTTAGCTATGCATTTCTAGGACTTTATCAACAGTGAACTATGAATCTAGTATCTTAACTGCTCTGAAGCAGAAATAGTTATGTATCTTGACTTCCTTCCTCTACTGTGTCTTGACAATAACCTAGGGGATGTTAATTCTGTGATATGCTTTGTAATTCTAAAGGAGGAAATACAGAAAATGCTAAAAATATCAGATTTTGAAGTGCATTGTACTTCATTTTTCCTCATATATCCCAGAACATTCATTTTATGAATTGTACAATGTTTTCTTTTAAAAATTTTATATCTTATATAAATTTTATTACTCTTATATATTAACTATTATGAATAAAAAGTATGAATTTTGTCTTAGTGTAGTCCTAAAGAGTTACCTAATTTTAGGTGAATTTTATGTTATGTCTTCATGATATTGTTTGGGTTATTCTCATTTCGGTCACATGCCACTTTTTAATGATTCAGTTTGTTTAATATGTTTAGAAATGATTTCTATGGTTGTTTTTACTATTTTAGAATTTCCTACTTTAGCCAAGTACACATTCAGATTGTACTTGGATATTATTAAAGAACATCAAATATATATATATATATATATATATATATATAATAGTTTCTTACATTACATAAATTATTAGACTGAGTATTAATTAGAGGGAGGGAATAAAAGAGAAATGTGACTTTCTTGAATAACCCCCTATGCCATTTCTTTTTTTAAAATTTTATTTAAAGAGAAAAAGAGCAAAACAGGGAAAAGGGTGGAAATAATACAGAATTTCAAAAAAAAAAACCAGTAAGAATTCACTAGTTGATAAATTACATATTGTCATTTTAGAAATAGTTGTTCATGTTACAAAATTAAAGCATACAAAGTGGACATTCAAACAGTGAAGCTGCAAACAGTTCTGTTCAACAATCCAACAAAAACTTAGTAATACGGTTATCAATCTTACACACTTAAACATACATGCAGTTATATCCTTTAAAACACTTTCTTTTCCTCCTTTTGCTTTTTAAGTCCATTATCTGTATAGTTACATCATGTTTCAGCTTGCTCAGTACCTTACTGATCTGTTTTGTTGTTATTTCCTTTTTAATCACCTTATATAATTCTGGGGGTTTTTTGAAGGTAGTAGAAATACAACAGAACAAGACAGAACAAACCCAATTGAGACAGTGCAGTGAATTTGATACAGAACTTCACAGCAGGTTACCGGGATAACAGTAATATATACCATTGTATATCTCATTATTTTCAGAATAGTTGTATAGTCAATTAAGCATAGCAAAATCAAACCAAAGACAGAACATTATAAAATCAATTGAAAGAGAATATTGAATAGAGGAAAACAAATAATCATATGAAACAAAACTGAAAACAAAACTTGCTTTCAAAGAAAAGATAGCGGAGACCCCCCATATTTGCTATATTGCATACAGTCATCCTGCCAAGAGATGCTTGGACCTCTGTCCCCAGTTGCTAATGGGGGGGTGTTTGAAGGGGTTTGGGATGTTTGATTCCAAGCCGGCCCACCTGTAGGTTCAACAGACACTACAGGATCTCCTCCTGGCTCGAGCCAGAGGAAGGCGCTTACCCAGACGGCAGGCAAATTGCTTCTTTGTGCAGGCTCCTGGGTTCTGCCATGGCCAGGCCGGATCTCTGGGGCCTTTCTCTGGCCTATGTCATTTCTAAGGAGAAACTTAAATGCATGAGACTTTCAAATAAATTCAGAAGAGGAATTTTTAAAAATATTTGGTTTCTAACTTTTAAAAACATACTGATTTTTAAGGAGTCAAATTTAAATCTTCCTTTGAAATATTACAGGAATTGCACAGTAATAGGCAATGCTTAATTCAATCTTTGAATGTATGGACTATCTCTTAAGAAGCATTTTATATAATAGCAATTTAAATTATTGCATGTTTTCAAAATTGTGTTAAAGTAAATAAGCAAGAATATTTTTCCAAAAATGTATTAAAGAAGAACTGGGTGACAAAAGCTGATGCTCCCAGCTCCATACGAAGGCAACAATATTTTAAAATAATATAACATGCCTAAAATGAAGCACACATCAATAGAAAACCATAAATAGGGTCAGGGATTTAGCTCAGTGGCATAAGCACCTGCCTTACAAATGCACAGTCATGAGTGAGTTCAATCCCTGGTACTGACAAAAAAAAATAGAAAACCATAAATGAATCTGATAATATATATACATTCAGTATATATAGAATTGATGTTTTCAAAACAAGGAGGTAAATAAAGATGATGCAATAAATGCCAATGAGATAAATTAACAAAATTCTTGATAATAATGATGAAATATAATCCATTCATTGTGTCATCATTACAAGTAAATTTCATTAGATTAAAGAGGTTTGAGTCAAAAACAAACTACGGGATGAAGTAAGACTCATCAAAAGAGAATAGGATATGTCAGACTTGTGGCAAAATTTAGTTTTATCTGTCTTACAGTGATGGAGACATTTACTCAGTAGATTTGCAGATATTGTGATATATGCAATTCCAGAGATTATATGTTCATAAAACTTTAAAAATGCCAGGTTTTTAATGTTCCTATTACAAAAAGACAGTATTGAATGTATTACATCATCTCACTTTAAAAAGTGTGGGCACAGTGTATGAAGGGTCATGTCCTACCTCACTTAAAGACCTGCAGGATATAAGCAAGGAAGTGAATCTTTGAATTTATTAAATAAATACTAAAAGATGAAAAGACCTCGCAGAGAGTTGGTTCAGCTGATGTACTCAATGAACGCTCCTGGATTTGTAACTTTAGACTTTTAAACTATCTCCATGCCAGCACATTAACAAGAGCCCTAACAATGATAATATCTTGTGAAAAGGAACTGTAACCCCGGATTTTTATCCTAAATAGACAGATATTTATTATAAAGATAATCAGTGCTAGATTAATATAACAGTGTTGGACACAACAATTTCCTTCATTTTCATAAAATGAGTATACCAAACTCCACAGACATCATAAAATCTTGTTTGGCAGCTAAGACAAAACTAAAAATAGTATTGATATGATAATTAAAATAATCTACTACATACAAAATTTGTTATTATGTAAGAGTACATAAATGTTTTCATTAATATATAATAACTTTTTTTGTCTTTAGGTGATTAGATTATGAATAATTTATACCTTTATTTTGCTATTAGTATTATTGCTTTAAAAAGACTTCTCTTAACATTTTATTTTAGTTTTATTTACTATTTTTGGTCTATTCCGTTGCAATGAATTCAGATGTTGATCCTTTTAAGGTAAGAAGTTTTAGTTTTTCCTCAATCTTACCATAGATGGCTTTTCAGTCTTTTATCACTCTGCTCTGCTTTGTGTGTGCGTGCATGAGTGAGAGACTCTTCTACGCACCCAGTCTATCTTCAGAAACTGTGCATTGTTCTGAGGATGGGAAAGCCTCAGAGAAGCCATGTGAGCTGTGCACTTTCAACCTGCATGCTTCCTGCTGCTCTGGCCTCGCTGTAAATGCCGGAAAGTGGCATTATCTTCTTCCTGTCTTGACAGATACCAGGTTGAAGGTGAACCATTTGGCTGCCAGGCACTAGATCACCCTCTTTGTGCTATTTAACCTAAGCGGCCAAATAACGACCTCAAAAAGCAAAAGAAGGTTCCCTGAGACTGCTTTGGGAAATTGCATCTTGCACAGATTTCAAATACCAGGTGCTTATACTATTGATTGTCTGTGATTGACTCTTGTTGTGTTTTGCTTATAACTTTAATAACAAAGTTCTATATTTTAATGTTTTAAAAAGAAATTGTTGAAATGTGTTCCAATCTAATATTTTGACAGCAACTTCCCTGTACCTCTATTATTAGCAAACATATTCTAGAGAAACGGAAATTCCATGAAAGAAAGCTCACAAAGAAACTTTGCAAGATCATAGGCCAGTGATATGTGTTTCAATACATTTCCCTTCCATATTTTCTTGAAGTAGATAGTCTCCTAAATCCTGAGATCGACTTTAGTGACACATCTATAATCAGAGAGGAACTCCTCCTCTCCAGTTACATTCTAGTGGGAGGAAAGATAAACACTGGTGCACAGGCTTCTCGCAAGGGTGGCTGCATGGATGCATGTGGTAGTTGTGTAGCATGATCCAGGACATCAGTGGATGGACTCTGACAAAATCGTCATGAGGAACAGAAGTTATTTGACTTGTGTGAGAAAACGTTAGACATTTGCCAGAAAAGGGAGAAATAGAAGGACTATCGAAAGCTTAGCATGAGTTTGGTTGCCAATCATTTTCAAAGTATAATAAGATGACAGGTAGATTACAAGAGGTGACCATTATTCACATTTGACTGTGAGATTCTTGGGTCCAGTTACTGATACTTTCTAGCAATTAATATTATGACAGGCATAGGGATAATATGCTTCAAGTAAATGATTGATTGAATATATGACTGAAAGCTTGTCCATAATCTGAGTTAAAATTAAAACCTAAGTCATGAAAGTTCTCTTATACATTTTATTTCCTTTGAAGACAGCAAAGAAATTTAGACTATGGTGGTTGCAAAACTAGGCATAGAGCAGATTTCAGTGTTCTTGTGCTGAGTGGTAAGTGTTGTTGAACTTCACTTTCCACTCAGCTGAGAAAGGAATTGAGCTCTCTCCTTTGGCAAACTTGCAGTTGCCTCTTAACGATTGAATAGCTAGATTAGTTTAAATATCATGAGTACTGCTTTATTATTTCCATAAGTGCTTTAAGAACCAAAGACATTCTTTTGTAAGGAAAGCTATTTATAAATGAGTTTTCTAAATAAAAATGCCAGAGAACATATATAAGTTGTAGTAGGTCAGCTATGAAATGGTCAGTTAAAGTCAATGCTAGATAGCAACATATTTAACTATAAATACTATCATTTAAAAGACACGTGTAGATCTCAAAGGGTACCGGTAAACTACAAAACTAAAACCAAATTAAAAGGCACCATGCATAAGACTTTTTGCAAATATATAATGTGTACACAAATTATAATTTTATTGCATGCAACTTGATTTCTGTGAAGCACAAGATTTCTAAAGGAGGAACATTGTACAAACCTATTTTTAGTTTAGTTAAAATTATGGGATAAGACTGATTTAATATATTTGATTTCTGATATCATATATATATATATTTATATATACACACATATTTATGTGTATATTTGTATGGGTAGATATTTACACCCAAGTGTCTATATATTTACATGTATATATCTGTATAACACAAAACGTATATATGTGAAATCACCTCAACTTTGTATCTAAAAAATTACACAGCCTAAATATTGTAGAAATTTTTGATATAAATGATTGAAAACAGTTTTGAGGAATACACATGTCAAGAGTATCTCTTAAAAATCATATCAAACTAGTACATTTTCTAAAAATAAGGTATAAGTTGTAGCACATGCCTGTAATTCTAGCACTTGGGAGGCTGAGATAGGAGGATTGTCATGAGTTCATAACCAACCCAGGCTACATAGTTAGTTCATAACCAGCATAAACTACATAGAGAGATTCTGTCTCAAAGAGGGATATATGCATATATAGTATATATGTATATATATAAACACATGAATATATATGCGTATTTACATTATTATAATGAAAAGAAATGTAAATATTTTAATTAATACCACGTACATTTAAATTTTTCTAACAAAATCTGTACATATATTTTCATAGAGTTATTGGCATTTTACAAGTTATTACTTATGAAATTAATTTGCATTAATGAACTCATGGCTGAAATAGCCTATTATATTAGAGAGATTATAATATACTCAATTCCGAGTTCTACAAAGTGACTATCAAAGAATAAAAAATGCTCTAGAGAAAAAATTTTCCATTTCTATTATTAGGCTCCATTGTGCAAAGTCAGACTGTCTAGACTACTATCAAGTTTTAAGAAGTTATCTAATCATTACACTTTTTATCTCTTTAAAACATAGTCCAGCACAAAAAGAAAGCAGAATGGGAACATAATTTTTTTGCCAAATCAGAATACCTCAGAGAAGCTCAGAGTACCTTAGAGGTACTAAAATCTTAAGATTATCTAAATTTATAATTAAGAAATGAATCTGTAGCCAGATTCATAGTTTTAGAATGATGGATAGTTTTAGAGTGATGTTCAGCTGCTCGTTAAATTTTATCAAAGGCAAATGAAATTTTAACTCCACATTTGTTTCCAATGTACAAACAAGTACTTTAATACTTCTCTTGATTTTTACAAATATTATCTCTTGACCCTATTAGAAATACATAGTATATTTTTCATTACTGATATGCAAAGTTGAGCTTATTCATTCTGTCAGATATATGAAGAGATAAATATACCTAGATACCATTTGTATATAGAGTTGCTAAGATGTAGGAAGCTTTAATCTATTTAAAGCTTATAAGGGAGTCTGCATTTATTCTGAGAACATTAAATGGATTAAGTATGAACCATATGAAGGAAGAGATTCAATATATATTTGGGTCTAACATGTGTTCAATATGGTAAGGAAACATAAGAGGATGCTATTTTGGGTTCCGTACTCAGTTTCTGCAGGATCTAACGGAAAGGGCAGCTCTGGCTACCCAGAATTCCACTGAAGGGAAATTGTCTTAGCTTAACTGCCTGCCTTTACCATCTCACGAATCATCATATCACTACTTTTGACCATCACGGTGGAATGAGAATTTAAATTTACATTTTAGATGAAAATACTTCCAGTTTAGCAATTAACGACAGCAACAAAAATCTAGAAAATTACGTATCTTTTTACTTTTGCTTAGATTCACATTTTTACACTCAAACTTCCAGCAAATGTTACTTTGCCCCTCCCATTTCCTGCATATTATTGTTCACCACCCAATGAAAACTGAAGAGCAACAATTCATATTACAAATCATGACACGAGATAGGTATAATGATCTATCCTGTCAAAAAATCCTTTGCTTAACATCACAGAGAGAACAGAGCACTTGTGTCACGCTAAGGACTATCTCACTCTAGTATATGTCTTTTCCCTACTTTTATCTCACTACAAAACAACATCAGTGAAACTTATTCTAAGAACTTTAGGTTCTTGAAAGTTGGAAATACTTAACTTACATGGCTAGGAGAAACCAGAGATGATGGAATTTACACATCCTTAGTATCCCTTTTAGAAGAGGTATAAATTCCTGGTGCTTGCGATGTCCAGGTGCAAGGAAGTCTTCCTTTCATCAAGCCAATGAAAGTTTCAGTTCACCTAATATTAGGGCCATTTCTGGGTTTCATCGTTCTGTCTTTGGTCAAATGCCAATGGGAATTTTTTTTTTTAATTTGACTGTCACTCTTTTTCAAAATTTTGTTTCTAAAAGAAATAGCTTCTCTCTCTGATTTTGCATTTCTCTAAGTTCAAGCAAAGAGAGATTTACATGTCCTCTCTTCAGAATTAAATAACTCTACAGCTGCCTTGAATTCTTTCCAGTTGTGCATGCATGTGTATAATGTAAAATGAAATGTAAACATAAAAGGGTGAAATATAATTCATGAATTAGTTTTACTCTTTATCTGAATGAAATGATTTAAGTTTTTTAGATGCATTCCATGGTGAACAAATGAGATATTTTGGGTCCTCACTGATTCCCTTGGGAGACTACCTCACAAGTGGCAAAAGTTCACTTGTTATAATTTTTGATCCTTAGACTAAATGTTCTTTTTGTAGGTTTCTTTGTAGTGAGATGTTAAGCTTTCTTCACAAATCTCATTTCTTTATGATGTAATTCACTGTGGTTACAATTGTACTAGCTGTACTTATCTTTCCCTTTAGAATTATTTTCTTATCCTTAAGATATGTACTTAATTATGTTAATCTGAACTCATAAATCAAATCTGCCAGGCCTTTTGTGTTTTTTATTGCTTATTTCTAAGCTCCACTTAAATTTGTCAATGAGCTGCTAGTGTCTGAGTGACCTAAAATGGAACTGAGCCAAAATTTCAGGGTATTTTGCCATATGAGTAGTGCAATATTGCAGGGCTTATTGGAAAGAAATAGAAATGAATTTAGATATCATTTGTATACAGAATAGAGCATTTGAATCAATGAGTGAAATGGATGCTATTCAAATAGCCATAATAATGATAGCACAATAAAAAATAAGATTATGATTATATATATGTATATATATAATATATATGTGATTTTGACTCATGGGTTAAATAATGATTTTATCATTTCAAAAGTTTAATACAATACACATCTATATGGATCCAACAGTTATTCCATAACTCTATAAATATCAACTCAAAATATATCTTATGATTATTTGGTCAAAAGCAATTGAAAGTGCAAGGA
Source organism: Dolichotis patagonum (assembly GCA_004027295.1). NCBI lineage: Eukaryota > Metazoa > Chordata > Mammalia > Rodentia > Caviidae > Dolichotis > Dolichotis patagonum. Next base: position 15,857 of record PVJX010022417.1, read on the forward strand.
GCTTCATTATTCATTTTGTTTCAATATAAATAGAACATTTTCTCTCAGTCCAATTTGCTTAGGTGTGTTTAGACTCTTTCTTACCTAGATAAAATATCTCTGCCTGAGAAGAGTGAGTCAGAGGACAGCTACAAAACCTCCCTATGGTGGCATATTCACGCCTCTAAATGAAGTCACCTTTGGCTGCAGGCCGTCAAAAATGTCATGAAAAAAGAAAAGAAAAAAACAATATATGAAGCATTTTAGTGAAACTCTCAATACTTGTATTCTTCAGGGATTAGATCCAGATCTCTGATAAACTTTCCCACTTTATTGGAAAAAAAAACAAAACAAAAATAATGTAACTCTCTATTTGATCTTATACAATGGGATCATTTGTAGCCCAATAAAAGCAGATGTACTACCAGGAAGTAAATAAAGCAATTTTTTTTTTCCGAAGGATTACCTTATGAAGGTATAGAGGTACTAGGAGATAATTGTGAAGTGTCACTGTTTGTAGAGAAAAATAACAAGAGAGTCTCACAGGGTAGACCTGAAGAATTAAGCATTCTGGCGTCTTGTACTTACTCTCTCCTCTTTCTCTTTGGCAAGCCCCTCATCCTGTGTTAAAGATATGAGAAATTTCCCTGTAATCTGTGCAGTTCATCTTCCCAGGAAAGAAAAAGTGAGAGTGAAGGGAGGGAAACAACCAGAAAAAGGCAAAATGATGTTTACTGAGACCCTGTATGTTCCTCGATTAAGTCTATTTACAGCTGGTCTGAGTCACATATTTGTTGAAAAAATAATCCAAGTAAGGTGAGGACACTTCCTCTGCCATTCAAAGCCAGACCTCTGTTAACCAGGTACGTTTTTCTTTGACCACTCAAAGATTTCTTCTTGCTGTGACAATGCTAACAATTACTATCACTCAACAGACAGTGTTCTCTCTCAGTTAGTGGTGCATATGAATCATTAATCTACTGTTTGTGAGTGAGATAAAGCCACCAATGCTAATTCATGGTGCAATGTTATTGCTACCTACTAGCTGCAGTTCATTTTTTTAAAAAAAATTATTTTAATAGGTAAAATCTATCTTGTTTATAAGTAAAAAAAATCACAAAAAGGTTAGAAGAATTCTGAGTGAACATATAATGTCAAACATACATATTATAGGGAGAGATAATGTGTCTGAGATTTTTTACAGTGAAATTTACTATTCCACTTCTAACCCAAGGACCAATATCTTAAAAGCAACTGGTGTGGAGGTGATGTTTTTAATATACTCTCCACTGTATCATCAGGCTCCATCTAATTTTTATTTCATTATGAGAAAAAGGAAAGTCAAAGGCCACTTTGAAGGAGTAGAGTCTTTTCTATTAATATATTCCTGTAATACAGGTTTGAAATTTGTAAGTACTTTTATAACTTTTAAATCAGTTCCTTTCAGTGCTTCTGATGTCCAGGGCATACTTTCTCCATTGTCTATGTGAGTAGCGCAGGCCATATTGGTCACATTTCCATTGAGGTTCATATCTACCGGCCTGAGATCCATGATTCATGCTGAAGACATTCCAATAACACACTGCATGATTTTATACTGAGAGAGCTTTCGAGCAACCTAGAGCAAGAGAGATAAAAGAACTGAATTAAAGGTTAATGTCATTTTTTAGAGCAGTTTTTTTTTTTTTTAATAAGAAGCACAAATAGGTGGCCTTTAAAACCTGGTGAATTTACTAGGCATGTAGACAGCAGGAAGCATCATGGGCAACATCACCATGGATCCTTTCCTTCTAGAAAGAGGTGTTACAGGCCGGCGTGGCAGACAGCCTTTCCGCTGAAGCTCTCAGCTTGTGTTAAGTCCCAATGACTTGCACTTTAGCTTCAATTCCATCTTTGATAAGAATTCAAAACCAGAAACTGTAGTTAAAAATATGACTATAATTAAGAATAAAAATGTAGCTCCAGTAATGAACAATGCAAATTTCTAACCAAATATAAAACTAGTGATGTGGAAAATCCTCCTATCAATCTTAAGTGAATATGTGAACTTTTATCATTTTATTAAGATCAAGAAATTATTCATCACTTGGTTGCAAAATTCAGTAATCACTTTCTTTTCACAAACTGCTCTTATCTGAAACATAAAATGATAGTCATTTGGTTCATTTTAATGACTGAATTTCTTGGGATCCTATTTTTATTCATACTCTATGATTAATAGTTGGTTATAGTGGATTTTATATATCAACTACTAACCTACCAGAAATTAGTAGAGCTATAAATTGATACAGTAAAAGGGAGAAAGCATGAGTTGTACTGTTATTTCTCCAAATTTAATAGAATGCAAACTTAACATTTTTAAAAACATGAAAAAGTTGGTTGTCACATTTATGAAAAAGCATAGTTTCACATGACAACTTTATTGAACTATAAATTTAATGTATGGGTTAATGCATACATATCCTATTGATTTGTTTGTGCTTTGGATGTTTGCTGGGTTAATAAAAGAATTCCTAATCAACTGAAAACTATAGACCAATGTTATTGGTTTGGCCATGATCAACACTGAGAAAAATATATTGGTCATGGATACCTACACATACTGGTTTAACACATTCACTTGAAAGGTACAATCTGCTGATTTATTTAAAAACTCCATGTTCTAATATGTGTGATGGTTAGCAAACTTATTTTCAAAAAACTTAGACGTGCAACTGACTTATTTAAGCATTCACTATTATCATGATCATAGTACAAACTTGTAATAGAGATTCAGATAAGATAGTCATGTCCTTAAATATTATTTAAAAAAATATTATCCATACAAAATTTAGATAGCCAAAGGTGTATTCACCATTAAATGAATTATTAGCATGGAGATGTTATATGCACTGACAACATATTCATTATTAAGTACATTCATCAGCAGCATGAAGTGGTAATTGATTTAAAAAGCAAATAATTGTTTTTCAGTCCTCTTTCCAAATATACTAACCTCATCTGTTTAATTGTTACCTAAAGCCTTCACAATTCATCCTTAGTATGGAAATATTCATTTGCTACCTGGCTATTAAGGCAACCCCCACCAAGGACTAACAGGTGCAGAAGAGTTCCATAAAATTGATGTTCTATACAGAAACTTAATGTTTTATTTAGCTTTGAGGTCAGAAAAAAGGAGCTCACCTATGAGTTCTTAGGTGTCTTATTATTTTACTTTCAAATAACTTTCATGGGATGTAATTCACATAACATAAGAGTTTCTTCTGTAAAGTAGGCAATTCAGTGTATTTTTAGTGCATTCACAGTTACTCAGTAATAATTGTCTAATTTTAAAATCTTTTCATCATTAGAAAAGAAACTCTATTCCCCTTAATAGCATTCTCTATTCTTTATTGCTCCCAGATTCTAGAAAAACAAACGCACTTTGCATCTCTATACATTTGCCTAATCAGGACAGTTACCCCAAGTGGCATTATGTGGTGTGTGATCTTTGTGACTGACTGATCTTTTTAGTTGGAATAATATTTTCAATGTTTATCTATATTATAACACATGAGCAAGACATTCTTGTTTCCACAGGACAACCAAAAGTATGGAATAAACATTGTGTTTAATTACATTTGATGGAAATTTTAATTGATTCCACTTTTTAGTTATTGTTTATAATGGTACTATAATCACTTATTTTTTCATGTATTTAAGTTTTATTAGCTTTGTATTTTGTTTCTTTTAATTGTTATTCTTTTCTATTATATACAACAATAGCAACTTTCTAGAAAGTGGACATCTATTTATATAAATATTTATAGATAGATACATGATGATAAAGATAGGGATAGAGCTAGAGTTAGAGCTACAGATACAGATACAGATACACATACAGATACAGATACAGATACAGATACAGATACAGATACAGATACAGATACAGATACAGATACAGATACAGATAGAGGTAAATTTGGTCACTTTTGGTTCTTTTTTTCTCCCTCTTTCACCCTATTTTCCCATCCTGTGGCTCCCTTCTTTATCCCCAACTATCTCCAAAAAGTCTACCTCCCTTTTTTCTAACATATCCCCTTTATTTTATTATTTAAGTTATATAAATTTGGGATATTCATGTAAAATAACCCATGTCATATTTGAACTTCTGTGTCTGAATTATTTCACATGAAAGTATGGTCTAACAATCTGCTCATTTCCTGTTGATTATTCAACATTTATCACTTTATATGGTAGATCTATCTATCTATCTATCTATCTATCCATCTAGACATCTGCTTTATCGATTCACCTATATCCATGGATGAATAAAGACAGCACAGCATTTGAGCTGTTACTGCAATTATGCTCTTACAGAAACATAATTTCACTGTTATGGAAACATTCAAGCTATTTTTCCTTGAATGTTTCAGTATTGTGACTAGTTTAGGTATTGTGACTAGTACTGCTATACTTTGGTTACAGAAAAAAGCAGAATTTCTGGGTCACATGGAAACTGGGTCTATGGTTTTTAAGAAACTGTCAAATTTTGCTGCCATTTTAAATTCTCAGAATGATATTATGAAGCTTTATAATTTTCTGCAATTTTTCTGGATACAAATTCTCTTATTATGATTTTTATTTTTCCTTGTCTGAATTGTATTTTCACCTTCTCAGAGGGGTGCTTTAAGCACAAAATGGTTCCTTTTTAATGATATTCAGTTTTTTTTTAGCTCTTATTTAATTTTAACTACCACACCTGTGTATCAGTGCTACCAGGACTTCAGTGATCTCCAAAGAGGTAAGGTTTTTATTTGTGAAGTTCCAAAAAAATACGACTTGCTGATATTGTAAAAAAAAAATTGCACTCAAATTATCTGAACAAAGATAAACAGCTTGGCAGGTATATTTTTACATTTCTCATGTAGGAAGAAAAATAGTTTCAAGTGTATCTCAAATACAAACTGAGTGCACACTGAGAAACCACGTTCTCTTCCCTTCACCTATCTGGGAAAAATGTTTCTTTTCCATGGTTCTTGTGTTCTAGACATTCTTACTTTGTTGTTGTTGTTGTTTCTACCTCTTCACAGAGTAACTTTCTCCATCTTGGTATGAGTATGACCCCTTGACAGCACACAGTTTCATAATTCATTCAACCTCATGGTCAAATTCCCCACTTTTCCTGCAAAATTGAAAGAGACCTAGTTTTGCGTGGACATCATTTGCTTGTCATTCAATTAGGTCCCAAAATTTTCAGGACTGCACATTGCAAATGCAGTTGCAGTGTTCAGAGAGTGAAATTTATATGGCTTTTAATTGCATCTTTAGAAAAATTGTGCCATTCTAACCCTTAATAATGGAAGAGAAAGGAAGAAGAAATATTTTTTAAAATGCTGTCATTATAAAGAAAATTTCTCAATGATTGTGTAAGTAAACAGTTAAAGAACATACATATATATTTTCAAATTTTTTAGTTTAATTTTTATTGATACATGTTTGCTGTACATAATAATTAATTACTCTTGAAAAGTTAGACCACGTACATTATACATCATAAATCTTAGTTTCATCCTGTCCCTCCCTCTATCACGGTTCCCTTCCCTTTTGCAAAAGAACTATTTCCCTACTATCTATCCTTTATTTGCTTCTTACATATATTTTGGATTTCTTGTCTAACAGAAACCAGGAAATATTTAAAATTATGTGTTTGATTTATTTCAACTAGCATTATGGCATCAAAGTGCATCGATTTCCTGAAAATTGACTTGCTTGCCCTTCTTTATTTCAGAGTACTAATCCATTCTGTACATATGCATTTTATTTATCCATTCACTGGTTGATGAACATATGGGCCACTTCCAAGATTGAGCTATTATGAATTGTGATAAATTATTTACTATATATTATAAAGCTGTATATTATATGGTTACATATACAATTATTTTTAATATTTTACATATTTATATATGAAGTAATTATTATAGAATATTTTATCATTATGTGCTACAATACATTATGTTGCATGTTAGTATTATGCATGCTAAAATATTTAATTAAATAACATATATAAATACATATGCTAAATTAGGAGGTACCATTTTTTTTCCCAAGCTACTTATGGAGTATTTTTCTGTTGAACTAATTTAGCTAGAAGGCCATGAATTTAAAATTTAAGAATTCAGGTTCTTATAATTATTGACTGAGCAGTATGTTTAAAATCAGATTTCTGTGACCATAGGTTTTATTTGTACATTTGTTGGAGTATTAATATCAAGTACTATTTGATGTAGAACAGATAAGAGCATCACATCTGTGTAAGTTTTTTTGCAAATAACTCTACATGATGAAGAATTTGTGAAGTGAATTATAATTTTAGCAGCAGTGCTTCTCTGATCCTTCAAATACTGGTTTGTTAGAAAAGCTGTCATGAATTGCACTGGCATGGTATCTGAAGCCGCAGGGTCTAGGGCCCATTCTTAAACGGAGTAGTTCTGTGGTTTTGGCAAATCGTGCCATCTTCTCTTACACTGATCCATTTGGGAAGAGAAGCTCAATCCAACTCCTTGAAGGGTCTCTAGTTTGAACTCACTGCTATAAACTTGGTGCTTCTTTCTGATGGGAACAATAACAGCAAAATACATTTGGTCTGACCAGGACAAACCAAACATAAATGCAACCTTTTTTTTTTCTTGAAGACAGAGAGATGATGTAGGAAATTTTTAAAAGGAAATTTGCTTTAAGTAAATTCCATCACTTGCAGTAACAGAAGGCGGTCCTCAGGCAACTCCAAACACCACATCAAATGCTGCATTTTCAAATGCCATCAGATTCACTCAGTTTTACTTGAACTCTAAGTAGATTTCAGTGCGTGGTAACAAAGCATCTACTTACTTGTTATGGAGTTCAAAAATCTATAAAAGTCCTTCAAATATTTCAGTGAACTCATGAAAAAGTATTTTTCAAACAGATGTCCAAATACCAGGTTATTTTTCTTTATAATTCTCTTTGGAATAGTTTTAAAACAAATTTGATTGAATAGTCCTACTTAGTCTCTGAAGATAATATGGATTTCCTTGACATTGGTTATCTTAGAGAAATATACAATTTTGGCTAAATAATTAAGGGTAACATAAATTATAATTTAAAAGAGAATATAAATTTGGAGGTAGCATCTTAACCTCCCTAACTTCAAATGAAGATAATTTAAGGGACATGTATTCTGTCATGTTCAGAAGACATACTATAATTGATACAATATGCATTATATTGAGAAGCAAATTACTTTACTCTAAGGGCATACAATTGCATTTACATAAAGTAACAGGAATATTCAAAGTTAATTAAGTTAGTATTATTCTAATAAGAAACTGTGTCATATTATAGACAGATTTTAGAATACTAAAAGGTCAATCTGTATTATACAAAGAAATGATCTGTATTATGCATAGAAGTGTTTTGTGAGTGATTGGTGAAGAATAACACATAAAAAGACCTGTGATCTATGCTCAGGTCTCTAATTGGAATGCTTAGTTAGGTTCTGTATGTTAATTAGGAGGATTCTAGTAGCAAATAAGAGAACAGCAGATAAAAATTTTACATGTCCAGGAAAATTTTATGATGCATGTATTGCAAGTGTAGAGGAGACTCAAGCCTGACACTGGCTTGGCTCTTACGGGATTGCAAAATGGAGGTAGAAGTTTCAGTTTTCTCACCTTCATACTTGATATTTTCAGCTGCAATATCAAAATACCATAACCTAGGTAGAGTACCAAAATCAGAAATTTATGTCCTACACTTGTAAATGTATGGAAACTCAAAGTCAAGACACTGGCAAACCTGGTGTTTGCAAAGAGCCATTCAAGCTTAATAGATGGCATCTGTTGTCCATGCCACCATCAACAGCAAAAAGGTGGAAATTTTTCATTGGTATACCAGTTCCACTCCTAGAGGCAACATCATTGTGATAGTCAATCCTGAAGGCCCACTTCCTCTTTCTATTACATTAGTAATTAGATTTCAACAATAGATTCCAAGGAGGATGTACTCATACCATAGCACAACTCTGGTATTTTAATATAATTCTTGCAATGTATATATATATATATATATATATATATATATATATATATTACTGCATTGCAAGAATTATATATATATTATATATATATATATATATATAATATATATATAAAATACTTCAGACCTTAAGTGCTAAATGTAAAATAAGCATAGGACATAGCATATTGGTGGGTGGATAAAACACCTTAAAGGCTTTCAGGCTTATGCATAGAAGAGGATCAGTGTCCCCAGACCATTTGGTCTCCATTGTGTGTGCATGGGGCATGTGCTCGTGTGTGTGTGTGTGTGTGTGTGTGTGCATGCATGAGTGGATGCCCAGAGGAGTACATAATTGACTCAAGTTAATAAAACTTCAAGAGCAGGAAATGTGGAATATTTACTTGCTAACATACTAGTAATTGCTACTATACTGAGTAGTTTGGAAATGTTAGATAATGTGGCTGAGTGCTAACTCAACTCTAAAGTTTTCTTTTCTCTGCATAGAGAAAATAAGGTTGTGTCATAAAGATGGCAAGCACAAAATTCCATGTCTTCCATTCTCCATTTAACTACTTCCTAAATAAAGGAGGGTCCATTTGACTACAAGCAAATTATTCATCTTCCAGAAGGTGAAACTATGTCTTGCCCTCACTTACCTGACCCACCCTGCTTATGAACTCCCCCGTAAAGTCAGTTTGCTGCTGAAATCCTTACCCTCCCTGCTTTTAACACACTCTGTGATTGTTTTACCACATATTTCTTAGTCTCTGTGTTGTGAGAAGGACTTACACATATCTTTTTTATATGCAAATCCTAACCATACATCAAACTGACCTTTAATGTAAAGAACTTTCTCTGTTAGAACACATTGACTGAAGTCTTATCTCAGAGAACAATTAAAGTTTATACTCTTATGCTAATTATTGATTAAAATATTTTCTTACAACCTACAAATAGGCACACATATTTCTAGATGGTTAGAACAGAAATGCTTACTTTGGGATTTTCTAATTTGGGTTTATATGAATATATGCTTATAATTTCTCTCAAGCAGGTTTCAAGTTTTGCAAGCATTAGACTTACTGTGTGCATTAGTTTCTAATCTTACTATCTATTATTGATTTTGCCCTAAAAAAGACCCAAGAAGGCAAGAGATACTAAAAAATGATGCTCTTTGATTTACATGTGTGCATGCTACTAGCAGAAAGAAAGAAAAATAAAAAGAAATGTTAATGAGTTACAGTGGTCAATGAAAACAAGGTCAACTGATTCTGAAACTTTAGTATTCATTCTAGTGTACTAGAAGTCCTGGTGTTTGAAAAGCAATGTCTTTAACGTAACCAAGTTATACTTGAAACTATAAAACTTCACTTTATTTAGTATTCACTTAGGAATAGAATAAATTTAGATCTAGTTACATGACTTTTCTTTACATTTGGCCTATGCCCTTTACCCAATTCCTCTCTATCATACTAATAATATTCCCTTTCTATCACATTGATGTTACCTGGACCAAGAAGTTAAGTAAAATGAATGATAATTTTTTACTCAAATATACATGTACTGTAAAACAAATAGACAAGCACATGAGTGTACACGCACACACATACACACAAAGTCTTTGACCAAACTGTAGACTGTCTATCAACTTTCTTGGAAAATTCTAATTCTTCAGTCTCAAGAGGTAAAAAATCATAAATTCACTATTCAGTGCTAAACATACATACATGGTTATGGATGTTAGTGTGGGTACCCCATTCAATCAAAACATTAATTCAAAGATAATCCATTGAATGACACACTTCCCAAATCAATAGGACATTTTACCTTCCTTTATATAATTCTACCATTTCACTACGTTGCATTTTTTTCTGTTTTTAATTGTTGCTCATGAAGAAGTAAACATCTCTTAGCTATTTCCTAGAAACAGACTTTTTAAATGTAAGGGATGGTGGGGGCAGAAACCAGCTGAGACTATCAGGATTGTGTAAAGGCAACATGGTATGGAATTTATTGTGCCTGGGTTCAGACAGCCAGGGTGAAAAGGCCACCTTAAAAGATCAAAGAGAATTGGGCTTTTTTATAAGCTTGAAAGAAAGCAAGGGATATTAGGCAGGAAGATCTCAGTAAACCTCAATGGTCAAAGTTCTCTGGAGGTAACAAACTGGGAAAAAAAATCTTAGTGAACTATGCCTCAGACAAAGGACTTCCGTCTAGGACTTATAAAGAATTAAAAAAATCAGACCCCCGAAATTCAAAGACCCACTCCAAAAATGGGCATCCAAGATGAATACATAGTTCTCAGAAGAAATATAATGGCAAATAAATACATGAAAAATTTTCATCATCATTAGTCATTAGAGAAATGCAAATTAAAACCACACTGAGATTCCATCTCACTCCAGAAAGAATGGCCAGGATAAAAAAAAAAAAAAAAAAAAAAAAAAAAAAAAAAAAAAAAAAAAAACCCTACCAGCAACAAATTCTGGAGAGGCTATGAATAAAAAGGAATTCTTCTGCACTGTTGGTGGGAGTGTAGACTGGTGCAACCACTGTGGAGGGCAGTCTGGAGATTCCTCAAAAAGCTGGGTGTGGAAGTCCCATTTGACCCAACTATTCCGCTTCTAGGCATATTCCCAAAAGAACTGAAAACATCATACCACAGTGATATATGTGCACCCATGTTTATAGCAGCACAATTTGTAATAGCTAGATTTGGAAACAACCTAAGTGCCCATCAACTGAGGAATGAATAAAAAAGTTGTGGTATTCTTAGAAGAATGGAGTACTACTCCGCTATAAAGTGTGATCACACTGAGATATTTATAAATAAATGGACACAACTTGAGACTGTACTCATAAGTGAAATAAACCAAACTCACATGTATAAATACCGTATAGTCTCCCTAATGTGAGAATTGGTAAGAGTATATAAGATTTTATAGTAATCATGATTCCCCATTACATAGCTTTGAATCCTTTTAATGTTTTCATTCATCAGTTGGAATGGTTTTATTCTGTTTTGTTTGACTTTCTTATGTGTGATGGTATGAACAGCTGTTTTGAAGAAAACAAAACATGATGGCAGCCATTGATGATTTAAAATCGTCTTGCTTTGAAGACCTATTATGCTGTTATTCTTCTCCTACAATTTGTTCTATCATGTTGTGTCTTATTAGGATTTTAATATATGTGATAGTATAAACAAATTATTTTTTAGAAAATGAGATATTATAGTAGCCATTGATCATTTGCTGTTATTCAGTTGAGAATACCCTGTAATTGTTTCATTCTTTTGAATGGTTTTATAATTTTTTTATGTTTGATATTATTGTATTTGAAGCCATGCTCAACTATTACAAAGAAACAGACATTATGGTAGCTACTGTTAATATATGGTTGTCTTGTTGTAAAGTGCTGTGTTGCTTATGTTGTTCCGTTCTGATCTGCTTTGTTCTGTCCTCTTTTGTTTTATTCTCTTTATAATAAAAAATTTAAAAAATAAGAAAAAAATAGTTCTCTGGAGGTTTAGTGCCTCAGTGGTCAAAGTTCTTGAGGCATCTGTTATGAACCGTTGCATAACTTTAGATGTCCAAGCACTTGTAAGCTTCTGTGTTCCATCTTATCACTTTTAAGGGATTCTATGTTTATGAGGGTACCAATAGTGAACTGAGAACAATTCCTCTCCTTGTAGACAGATTGGGTATTGAAAGTGTCATGTCTAAATTGAGCCTTGCACGAAATATATGTAAAACTTCCTGTATAAACTGCATCACACCAAACTTATGTTGTCCTCATTTCTTTCCCTAGGATCTCAGGAATAAAATAGTGGGAGTAAATATGGATTCCTTCTTTTTTATGATGAATAAGATAGATGTTTTCTAGGAAGTGGTCTGAGTTGACAAGTTGGCTATTATTTTGATGGTTAAGTATTGGGGATATTCCTTCTCCAAGTTTTGATAAATGCAAAGCTAAAATGCTGGAAAAATACTTTCTCATTCATTTATTTTAAAATATATATTTAGGGCTGAATCATACATTTTTTTGTCTTTTTTTGTAAGATGAGTGAAGAGCAACAAAAGTTTAGAACAAAGATGTAAATGAAGTGATTGAGATTTTTCAGCTTAATAATTGCTAACTTTTAGGAGATGGTCAACCTGCTTTTAAATATATTTGTTTTAAAGTTAATAAAGCATATCTCTTTGAGTGTAGGTCATGACTAGTATGTAATTAATGAAACTTGTAAAATTAATAGTAATTTATTAATTGAAATCAAAACTGGTAATCAGTGACTTGTACTGAAGAATATACTACATTATTAAAACTGAAACTTTTTTGACAGCAGCAGACTAGTAAAACATTAGGGAAAAGTGTAATTTAAAAAAATTTTAATCATGTATATAATACGGAGTAAGCTGGTGTTATATTGACAATGAATTAGTGTAAACATGCTATAGTTTACCAGTATTGTCAAAGTCAAACACAGCACAATAGATTTCATTTAATATGATGCTTTTTAATATTTTCTAACATTTAACATATGTGTATTAGATTTATATAGCACCTATGATACAAATGGTTCAAAATGTTGCTCATAGAATATTAAATCATGTTTTCCATTTGAACTTCTACTAGGCGTCAGACAACAGGAGAAAATTCTTGAGAAACCAGGTAAACAGAAACAAAATCCCAGCCAGAATTTTTAAAGTGGTCCCTCCCCATAATATAGATTTTTGTGGGCAATGATTTTCTACTCTAACTGGATTAAGAACTCAAAAATTAAGTTTTGATTTATTATTTGTGCCTATGTCTATCGATTTCAAACAAATTTCTGTAAAACAATAAACAAACTAAATACAATCAGAAACCCTCACCAAAAAAGACTCATGGAATTTAAGACTTGGACCTTTTTCCTGCATTTTATCTTACAGTAAAATTGATCCTATGTTTTAAAGTTATATATGTATTATCAAAATTGGATTCAGTTCTCAAATTGTAATATTGAACAAATAATAAGTATCCTAAATTTAAATGGGAAAGCTTTTCATTGTTTAAGGATACACACAAAACTTCCAACAGAAGGTAGGTATTATCCTTAAGAACTTTGGATTTTATCTAGATTAATTCCTTCATTTTGAAACTGCAGATATTGAGAACTAGAAATTGGATAGTTGGCCCAAAGTTTTTTTCTCTTTCTCACGGAGACAGAGCTAGGTTAATTTGATTTTTAGTCATCTTTTATTTATAAAACAGTGATTTCACTCATGCCTCTAACTTTTGTAACTAGGTTTGCAAAAATTGGGATCTGAGCATTTCTTGGGCGGTATTCATTGCACTAAATGGTACCTTCCGCCTACGACTCAGTGGGACCAACCTGATTGATCATAGTTTACTGATGCTACAGTAAGAAGAATTGGGATGGGAGTTAAAAATCTTTGGCAGTTTGTCTTTGGGAACAATTGCTTTAGGACCTAAGATTTCCTAATGCAAAAGCAGTCTAAGTCAGTGCTCATCATGCACTGATAGAGGTGCCCGGGACAGCTGTGTGCTGTGCCTTATGCCTTACCGGTCATCTAGCTTCAACCCTTTTCCTTGACAGCAGTGACCAGAGATAGTGTGTGTCTTGCTCAAAGTGACTGTTCCTGTTAGTCTATATTTTTTGGCTCTGCCCATTATGTATTAAGTGTAGACAATAACCTATAAGTTAGGTAAGAAAATTAACAAGACAACAGATCTGAATGCTATGACTTACCTATTTAGATTGATCTGGTTAATAAAACTCACTAAAATTCAATTAACACAATTGTGAAACTGCAATTATAATAGTGTCTGCCTCACTAATGACAACAAAATTATAGACATTTTTAATAGACAAAATATTATGAATGTTAGCATGTCTGTTGGTTACCAAAGCACACACATGCACAGACACATAGAGACACACAGACCCACAGGACCTGAATTAATTGCATTCTTGTATTCCTTACAGTGAAACAAAATTGTCCAAACACCAAAGTTCTATATTTCAATACTGAGAAGTAAAAAAGATGAAAAGAAACCAGCAAAAGAGATTTAAGAGAGCCCAGTGAGAATGTCAGAGCTAGGACTGAAATCCAGGTTAAGAAGGTACTTGAAGCAGAAGGAAGAGCTCAGACATACTCAGAAAGATCAAGTAGGGTGTATTCTACAGATGGACTATGGGATTTAGTGCATAGGCCATTGGTGATCTTGACAAGAACAGTCTGGGAAATATGATTTAGGACAAGGAATGAGTTAAAAACTGAAGAGAATTGGAGACAGCCTATAGACAATTCAAACAGTTTTTTGTCAAGGAAAATAATGGTAGGTAAAGAGGGTTTATGCAATGAAAGACAACTTTTGTGTTTTGCACATTCAGAATAAGAAATATCACAGGAGTATTGTATGTTGACAGGATCAAACCAATCACAAAGGGGAAAGCTTGTGGTACAAGGGAAAGAGCAACAATGTTGGACATGACTTGAGGGGAATCCTTTTTGGGGCCTGATTATTCAAACATCAATAGTGACAGACAGAAGTGAAAAGGTATGTTCACAGATGCAGACAGGTGGTGGAGTGTGCAGAAGTCCTTTTCTGATCTATTATAAGCTTGACAGAAACAAGTAAATCAGCTGATATTTGGTGATTGGGGAAAGGCGTTTTTGAAGGACTGCAATGGTAGAAG
>PVJX010022418.1:0-30569 GCA_004027295.1 Dolichotis patagonum
AGCCACTCACTGTGTCCAAGCACTTCTGCCTGCTCTAGGAAACGCCAACTTCAAAAACAGCTTCCTGGCCAGAGCCAAATTTAAAGTGATTTCTTTACACTCTCACAAACATTTCCCCCGAGTCCTCACCACACATAGTTATTCCCTGACTTACTCTTTACATATATGTGTATATGATTCTTCCCATTCTTAGTAGATAATAAGCGGATTGTCTTATACGATACTTTAAAACAGCATCGCCTCGTACATATACTTTGGGCTTCAACATTAGTTAAATAGAGTGAATGAGCAAGAGTAGGCATATAGGAGAGTAAAGCAATAAAATGACTGGGCCTTTTATATTTGTTTAAGGTTACTTTTAGAATGTCTAAAGGTGGCTTACAATGGAAGAGATACATATGTTCATTAAAAAAGGAGAAAATCGTAAGAGCAAAGGAAGGAGGAGGAGTTGGAGAGACAGGTATTCTAGAAAAACCTAGGCTAAGGATTGCTACTGAGACTGAATATTAACTTTATTTTCGACCTTCTCCTGGCAGGCAAGACAAAAAGGAAAGCACAAGTTATATAAAGTTCTTATTAGTTAATAAAAAGAAACATGTCAATTTTTCTATAGAAGCAAATTTATCCACTAGCACTAACTCTAGGAAGAATTTATTTTATGACCCCTTATAGAGCTGTTGGCTTTTAAAACATTTGATGTTTTCAATAACAGTTTTATAAAAAAAAATGGAAACATTTTCTATATGGCTATTTCTTATGTTAGTTTTTGATAAATGCAATAGTGCAGAGATGATATTTTTGTGGAAACTTGGGATATAGTTTAACTATCAGCAATTAAATGAAGTTGATGGATTACCTTTGGGGGCATAGCCTGGGAAGATACTGGGAATGGTACATTTTGATAATAGTGACCACAGGCTGCTATATTAAGTATCAACTGGACATCATTAGCAAACAAATGAAGTTGTGTTCAAATAGAATGTGACTTTGGCTGTGTTTCTTAGAAATTTGAGTAAACAGCTCTGGCCTAGCACACATATTTTGGTTTGACAATGGACCTTCAAGATGGTAGAACAGTCTAATTTCCTTAAATGTCTAATGATCCCTAAAATTCTTTTCAACATGGCTCAGAAACCAAGGGGAAACCATTCTGGGGGATATAAAGTGTTCTTAAAAATCCTCTGGTGTACAACTCAGTTTAAGAACCAACACAAACAAGTTTCTTTTGTACTTTGGGACTTCTTCAAGATTTGAACAGGCTGATACACCATCATAGATCAGATTTCCTGGTAAAAGGCTGTGAGCTTAAGATTGATGTGCAGGAGTTTTACTGCATATGATTCTTGGGATCAATATATATGCAAGAAAAGGGAAGGGGAGGGGAGGGAGATGCAGAGAGGGTGGGGAAGGGGAAGAGACATGAGGGAATTAAGCAGAGGAAGAAGCTGGGCCAAACCCACAGTTTGCTCTGGAGTTGAGCCGGCTTTTGGGAGTTGTCCAGAGCTGGGCAGAAGCTGAGCTCATATACCTCTACACTGATTGGATACAATCTGGCAAAGAAGTGCTATCAGACAAGGTGACTCTCTTCAGTCAAGGCCCATTCCTACAGAAGGCTAACCCCTGAGAGACCTAGCTTAGCTGCACTGCCAACAGCTGAGGAATATGTCTTTTGTTTATGAAACTAGTGCATTACAGTGCATATTAGGCTTCTGTTTGCACTGTTTACCAAACTACCAAAACATACTTTAATCCTTATAATGTTTATTATCAATTGTCAACTTGGATTCAGAACTATGTAGGAAGTTAGCAGAGCACTTGTGTGTATATCTGCGAGGGTGTTTCCAGAGATGATTGGCATGAGGAACACCAGACTGACGGTGAGAATGGTCCTCAATGTGAGTGGCTGGGTGTGGAAGGTTGAGGTCCTGAGGTCTGGCTGGCCGCCCTGGCAGAAGAGAGTCTGAGTGTGCTCAGACTCTCCTTTCCTTGGCACACCGAGTAGAGCATCCCTGCCAGGGCCGCCCCGCTTGGAGCCCGCCCCACAGTGCATCCCCGCCTTCTCTAAGCCTACTTCCGCCCTTCCTGAAGCTCAATCCCGCCCTTCCTCTGAGCTCACTTCCGCCCTTCATCTTCAGCCTAGACTCCTGCACTTCAGTAATAAAATTGGATCTGCACCATCAGCCTGATCTCCAGAGCTGTCTCTCCGTTGCCCCTTGCCAGTCCCCCGCAGCCCCATAAAGACTGCAGCTGGGGACCCATTACATCTAACAGTTGTGGAATACAGGGGTCCTCAGATTCACCCTTGCTGCCTTGTCTCTCTCTCTCTGAAGTAGAAGGAGGATGAGGAATCAGAACCAGAAGACCAGTGCAAAGCAAAAGTGATTTTATTGCAGGTTAGCAAGAGGAAGTAGTAAAGAGCCACAGGAATGGAAGGGTCTGGAGCTGGGACACCACTGAACTGGGGTGTTGGTCCTGTTCTATCAGGTAGGGGACCTGTCTCTAACCCCCAAAAGTCTCTAAGCCCCTTGACTGACTGTACACTGGGCTTTTTGCTTGGGGTTTGATCTTAAAGGGCCATAGGAGAATCCAGACATTTAGGGAGGCCTGGCAACCTGCTCTAGGAGGGATCATGCTGCCTGCACAGAGCCAGCTGCCTGCACTGTAGGCTGTTGTTTAGAGTAATACACAGAAGCAGGGCTCAGAATCATGTGTCAGTTCAGCTGCTTGCTGAGGCCTCCTGCTTTGTACCTTTTTCTTTTTGACAAGGTCTCACTATGTAGTCCAGGGGCCTCACACTCATGGCAATCTGCCCATCTCAGCCTCCTAAGTGCTGGGATTATAGGTATGTGCCACCACTCCTGGCCTTTGTACCTCTCAAAGGAGCCCAGTTTCCTAATCTCAGCCTACCTAAGGATTCCAACTGTCTCTACAACCCAGATATGAAAAACCAAAAAACCAAAAACCAAATAAATGAGCAAAAACTCGGGAGGAGGAAGCCTGCCAGTACATAGTTGCTCACTCTTGTTCTTTGCTTCCTGGCTACATGAGGTAAGCAGTTTTCCTCTACTGTATCTTTCCAACATGTTTCTCCCCTGCCAGAGACTTAAAAGCATGGAAAATAGTTAACCATGGACTCAAGTCTCTGAAACCATGAGCCAAATAAACCTTTCCTTCTTCAAGCTGGTTTTCTCAAGTTCTTTCCTCATGTGACAGGAAGCTGAAGAATTCTAGAGCACAGCCAAATGCAACTTTGGCCTGGTGGTACTACGTTTTCACAAGCCTGTCTTTCCCCTGGATGGCAACTGGCAGCACCATTCTCCGTATTTTGGGTCAGATCTGACAGACACTCACAAAACACTTCAGAACTACTTCAGAAAGTGGCAAGAACAATGGGATTGTGCACTTGAAGCAAGAGGAAGCACTTTAAGGGGGATTATGACCATGTGTTTCTTACTGCAACTTTTAAAGCTTAAACATTCACTGTACATTTTCATATACCATAGTATTCTGTCAACTGAGTACATCGGTTGGTGTATGTTTTGCTAGTCCTACTGGATGCCAGATTGTAGTGATTTAGTCAGAGTTTACTCAACAAATACTATAGGGCACCACTCAGAGCAAGCGCAGTGCTTAATGAACCAGGTTCCTTTCTTCATGCCTGTTTCCTCACAAGACTTTTGTATTCACAGTTACAAAGACTGCACTCTCTACCATAAAGGCAGAAGAGTGACATACGAGGGACAAAACACCATGCCAGGGAAGATTCTTTCTCTACGAAAGTTCCTAAGGCTCCACTCTTATGAGTTTCACTTACCTTTCACTGGCCTGAATCACACCACCGTTCCTAGTTTTAAGGGCATGTAGGAGGTTTGACCTAACTTCTTTGGTCTTAAAACTTGACACCAACTTCCAGGTTTTTTTTTATTCAGTTAGAGTACTTAGCACAGGGCCTCATTCTTAGTACAGGCTAAACCACAATTTGTTGACTTCATCAGCATATCAGAGGATACTTGTTCCACTGTGCTTGGCAAGAAGGGAGTGATGACTTACTTTTCATTGTAAACTTGGGTCCAGCACATTTCTAGTTTTAGTGATTTTCTTGCTGGGATTCTCTCAAGTAAGATCCCGCATGTAGAGTGTTGAGATCTTGTAAACACAGGGCAGAGAAGAATTAAAAAAAAAAAACTGAGGGGATATGACAGCAAAGGGGGAGGGAGGAGAGCCAAGGAGTGAAGTAAAGTGGGAGAAAGAGAAAAAAGGAAAGAATAGGAAAAGAAGGGGTAGAATAAAAATGGGGAAGAGATGAGAAGAAAAGGGGGATAGGAACTGCTGAGATTGTTAAATGTTTACTAACCACTGTCTTTGAGAGGCAATGTAAAGATTCTTCTGAGATCAACAAACCTATTGTCTCATTAGGAGTAGGAATCAAAGGCTTGATGTTATGCACTAGTTGAAGAATAAAGAGAAATAGCACAAGAGAGAACACAGGAGATATATAATGCCAGATAAATGAAAGGTATGGGTAGTAGAGGGAGCCTGATGTTCTGTGGGGCAATGATACCAACTCTGTTGTGATGAGTTCCTCATTCCTCATTCTTACATATTTAGCTTTGCTAACTTAGTATCAAGCATATTCGTGTACAAGAAGCATTCACTCATTTTGTACAAAGGAGTTTATCTTTTTTATAGTTACTTCACCTACTCTGTACCATCCTGTTGCTTATGATGTTTGGGAAAAGATATTCATAAAACCTTACTTGAAGATCTCCTTGCAGAGTCCTATTCCCACTCCCAACTTCAGGACGCACACCCAGAGCTTCCTCATTGGGGCTGACGTCTTGAGAGTAAGGTTTAATGAGTAAGTCATGGGCTCAGTCCATGCAAAGTGGTATGGTTAGTATCTTGTTATCTTTTCTAAAAAATGTTTTTAATTTGATGTGTTAAATTTTGGCAGTACAAGTCCCTTAGAGGCATGAAAGACTCCAGTATTTAAAAGACGCTGACAGATGTTGTAATTGTTTTTTACAGTGGTGCTGAGTTTCCTATTGTGCGGCATGTAATTAGGCATGCAGATAGAGCTTTACTCATTTTACTAGTCCAATGGGAAGGATGTGGGGCAGGGACCCCAAAGCTCTGCTTACTAAAAGGTAACAAACCCTTTCTCTAGCCTGTAAATGTGTCTCAATTTCTATAGAAAAATAAAAGTTTCCATTTTCATTTTTAAAATGCTGCGCATAAGTTTGTGGTAAGGAAACTATCTACAAATTTCCAGTAATCATACAATATCCATTTCCTAGGGAACTTGGACAGTACAGATATGTAAATGTGTGACTAAGGTCCAGCTTTCTCAGTGTCCTAGCAACACCATTAAACACAGAATCCACCATTTTACAGTTGGGCTGACTGGGATTTGCTCAGCTTTCCTACTTTACCTATTACATTCTTTGTATTTAGTACAGTGAGAACTGAAATGTTACCAGTAGTAACATGTGACTTGCCAAAGTTTTCTAGAAAAGATGACCTTTTTCTTTCAATCTCTGGAAAATTTCTTTGTTATGTTTAATTGGTCACTGTCTTGCTTAAAAAAAATTTCCACAGGATGCCAAAACTGCTTGATGTTAAAAAAAAAAACCCACTGTTTCAGAACAAGACTAGGGCCTTTGGGGCCAGAGAAAGTGCTTGGGGTCCCCTTTCTTTGCAGACCCCACATTGGGCCGAATGCCAAGGGCTGCCTCATCGTGTGATTCACGTCGTCTCATCTGGACCAGGCCGCAGACACAGCCAATCTACATCCTGTGTGTGCCTGTCATGTATTTCCTATCAGTCTCAAACAACAGGAAGGTAGTGAAGAGTGAGTGAACAATCAAAAAGGGCACATAAGGCCAAGGGCCCCAAATCAGGTAGGGCAATTCATGTGGGGCTAAGACAGTACCAGAAAGGCAGAGTTAGTTACACCGAACACCAGGCTTTGACCATTACAGCAGCCCACAGGGCCCAAATGACAGAGGAAACTGGCTGAGGCTGAGGTACACGTAGCTCTCTAAGCTGGAAGGAACCTACCCCCGAGATGCGTATATAGGTAACACTGCTCTTTTCCATGTTTCTCAGGGAGGCACTGTCCCCTGCCCAAGACCAAGCAGCTGTCCAGAAGTACAACTGCACTCAGGCTTCCTGTGTAGTAGCCAGTGGTTGATAAACTGAGGAAACAGCGTAGTATAGGATGGTACAGACTGAGCAAACACAGACCAAAACCTACTCCTGCTGCTTACTGGTACTATGCTGGACACGGGATTTAAACTTCCTGAAGCTTAGTTTCCTAATTTATAAAACAGGAGTAGTGATATCACCACACAGTGGTGTCCAGTACATGAAAGACACTCAGATCTTTCTTCACCACGTCACTGTGTCTCATCAAGCTGGAGTTAACTCACACATGTGGGATTACACCCAGACTCAGATGCTCGGCCTGCTTCGAGCACCAGGAAGCAGAGGGCTCCTGTTTGACTACAGTGCTCCCTCCTACTGCTGAGCATATATTCCACTTTCAAACTGAAACTTGACAGGCCTCTTATAGACCATGCCAACACTTTGAAAGTAACACTCTTGAAGTTTCAACAGAAATACATGATAAGATGAAAACTTCTGGAACTTAACTGCTTACGTGGGCTGCAAGAGCTACATCAACAATAAGGCTGTTATGAATGTGGGCTCCACACCACCTCTGACAGGGATCAGACAAACCTTCCAATGTGTCAGAGCAGGAAAAAAACGTGACCCCCTAAGAACTATATCCTTAGCTGTAATAGTATTTTCCCAGGTCAGTGCCGAGATTTGAGAATGCAGAGGATTGGCTTACTTTATACACTTGTATGATCTTTATACTTAATGAAATATAGAATGTTTTACTTGACTCTTATGGGAAAACAAACAGAAGGGGAAGTTGGTTCTTGAAATCAAATATCGGCCATCAAAATACCTTCAAAGTCCCTTAGAATCAGAGTATCACAGATTTATTAGAAAGGAGGGGCCCCAAGCTTAACATTGTTTTATTTCCTTTACACAAAAAGTAGAAATGACAGAAAAACACTTGACAGAAAACACCACCACTGACCTGGTCTCACTGAGGGGCTGAGTCACAGCTGTCTGTGATGGGGGAGGAGGAAGTTCGACTGACATTAGCAAATAACTCATGCAATCCATGAAGTACACATGGGGTCAGGGGCTTGGTGAAAGTCTGGTGAGTAGGTTGGATCAATCCCATGTTAAAAAACATGTATTTGCCCAACCATTCTTTTAAACAGCACCTTTAAAAAACAAATTATATATACAAACATCACTCCAAAATGTATCTTCTAGTCTAATCCTATAAATTTAAGGCATCCTGATACTCTGTTCATCTGCTGGTGAGGCATAATTCTCATCGTTCTGCTTCCCCAGAAGACAGTCCAGTAATGTTCAATGGTGTCCAGAGGGCATCAGTATTAAAGAGATATTAAAAAGTGATTTACAAAAACAGTTCTTTTGACTCTGGCTCAGCAATGTGCTTTATGTTGAAGGATTTCTTCATTTTTCTATTGATGTCATTATGCCTAAGTAGAAGAGAAACCACAGGCCAAAATTAGATAAAACCATGGTCAAGTTACAAGACAATGTCACTAAACAGCTCACCAAAAATGGAAATTATCCACACACAAACCACACTGAGGAATAATTCATTCCAAAAGGCAAATTATTTTCTTTTCATAAAAACCAGACTTTAAACAATAAAAGCAACAGTCATATAATAATACACACTTACTAAACACATTTGAGTTCTACCCCAAAAGTAATTTCTCAATCATACTGACTGGAATCGAGACATCCCACAGCCAAGGAGGTTTATCAGATGGACAGGTTGTACAGCACTGGGGTGGGGGTCAAATGGAGGCAATTTAATGTGTCATTGACATGGAATCATTAGTGACATTTTTATTGTCCAATGAACTTGAATCTTAACAGTGAGAACAATGCTTTTTCTGTGGTTGTGCATCTCAGTAAACAGCATGTTAAAAGACCACAAATAGGTAAATCTATGGAAAAAAGAAACTAGGGAGCCATAATGCTTTTTACTTTTCAATACTCAACACCTAGCAAGTCTGTGGAAAAAGAGGTCAGACTCAAACTCTTGGAAGAGCTTTGCTTTTGACAGTGAATTTTCCTTTAGACAGGTGTCTTCATTTTCACAAGATGTTGGTTCCATTGTGAGTTTTAAAGCTTCCAAAAAGGGGCTATTTCCAGAAGGTGAATAAGCCTACCTACTACTAATTTACTTTGTGTTGCTGTACAAAAAAACTAAACTGCTTTTGGCATATTTCTCGGTAACACATGGAGGATACACTTCGATGCAGGAGAATCCCAAGTGTGGTTTATGGCCTCAAACTCTGGTTGCTCACTGTTGTGGCTTGGATATGGTTTGAGTATCTCCAGGTTCACATGTTGAAATTTAATCTCCATTATGTAAAATTTAGGAAGGTGGAAATTTAATTCAACGATGGTACTCAGAAGTGGGGCTTTGGGAGGTCATTAGGACTAGATAAGATTGACAAGGTGGAGCTCTCATTGTTGAGGTCAAGTGACTTTTACTGTCTTTTAGTTCATAGAAAAGCAAGGTTTGTGCTAATATTGATTGGATAATTTTTTATGCCCATATCTTTTACTCTAAATAACTACTTTAAAGATAATGATATGTAATATATTTACTATTGTTATTCTATTGTGTTTTTATGAAATTTTGCTTTACCTTTTTTCTGCTAAGAAAAAAAAGGAAGAGACAGAGACCCCGGGACACACACATGCGTGTCCCTGTCTCTCTCCATGTGATGGTTGAGTACTGCCTTAGCCAAGAAAGTCATCACCAGATGTTGGCCCTAGACCTTGGACACCTAGAACATGAGTCAAAACAAATGTTTTTAAGAAAATAAACTTACTGACTTCAGGTATATAATAATACAAAGCAGACTGATACACTCATCAAGACAATGTAGGCTACTGACAGTGTTCTGATAAATATTTAGTCATCATAAGTATATGAAAGTTATAATTCATATTTCTGTTTATTCCTCTGACTGAAACTTTACAGAGTTGTAAATGAGCAAGGGAGGGAAAGAGAAGAAATAAAAAGAAAAATCTAAATGGTGAAAACATTATTCTAAAGACTCCCAGTTACATGTGATGAGTACAGACTTATCATTTTGCTTGTAAAATAACACTAATGTGACAGTAAATAAATTTTAAAAGGGGTAAGCCTACATGAATAAGGCAAATGGGAAAGAAGATGATAACAGACGAGATGACAATAGTACTTTATAAGTGGGAAGATGGATAGACATTTGGAATTGATTTAACAGGAGATAAAGAATAAGCCTAGGTTGTGTCCTTCAAGATAGAATAATTAGGATACCACGTATTTCAGAAGATGACAGTCAAGATGTAAAGAAAGAAGCAGCTCTCTCTATATGAACCAACAGAGACCTCAAAAATGTTAAGTGAAAAAAAAGCATGTGTACATTATACTGCCTTTATTGAAAAAGATAAGATTTGAATATATTGGGATTAAGAAGGTAATCAAGACCAAAATCAATAAAGTGCTACTGAAAATTAACATTATTGTTGCAGAAATAAAAAAAATAACAGGATTGGAAGGTAAAATCGAATTAGAAAAAGCAAAAGTATGGATAAAGAGGGAAGACCCTTTAGAAAGGCTTGTGTGTCCAACGTTAGAATAAAGGAATTTCCAGAATGAATGACAGAGAAATTGGAGAAAAGAAATATTTTGAACCAAATCACATATGACATTTTCCAGAACTGAAGCACATAGGGTTCAAGACTGAAAAAGCCTGCTGCGTGCCCACAGCTGAGGCATGAAGACAAACCCACATCACAGTGCAGCATCAAAAATCAGCACTGTGGGGTTAAGAGAAATCATAAATTTCTAAGGGATCAGTGTCAGAGTGAAATGGGGTTTCTCAGCAGACACAACAGAAGCCAAAGACAGTGGAGCAATGTGTCCTAGAATTGAAGAGAAAACAATTTCTATAAAGTTATGTAGCATTCTATACCCAGCCGAACACTCCTAATAATCCACAGAATTGAAGTTGTTTTCGGGGAAGGCATGTTACCAAACTAGAGAAATGATGCCAAGTGTTCAGGAGACAGGGTCCGAAGGAGAGACACAGAGGGGATTCCTGGGACAATGGAGAGGGGCCTCCGGATGCTGGCCAGGCGGCAGCACACACAAGGCAGCAGAGAACGAGAGATAACCGAGTTGGGAAAGCAGTGGAAGAGTTTTGTCTTAAACAAAGTGTTTAGAAATGAACTGTACACTGAGATCAAAATAATTACTTTTGGGAATACAAAGTTTTATAAGGAAGAAAATGTAGCACATCACATACATCTGTCTTGGTATTTACACAGCCATAATAATAAACATAATTCTGTTCAGAAAATCCTTGCTTACACTGATGTCTTCAAGAGCTTCACCTATTTTACCTTCAGCAGATTAACTGTTTCTGTTCTGAGACCATAATGTTAAGTGAAATAAACTAGACACACAAGTTTAAATATCACATGGTTTCTCTTATATGAGAAACTCAAAATATAAAGAGCAAAATAAAAGGTAATAGGAAATAGGGAAATGAGTCTTCTGCATGTGGAAAGGGTCTGACACATGGAGGGTAGGAGGGCAGGAGGAGGATAAAAAGAGAATTACCACGTGTTCCACGTGTGTACCACCTCTCCATACACTGCAAACATGTCCTAATAACGAACTAAAGACTGAAAAAATAATAAACACTGATACTGATGTAGCTCCGAAGTGTGAAGGCTCTCTCTATGTATCAGTGAGGGAAGAGGTAAAAGTAGGGTGTGTGTATGACAGGGAAGAGAGAGAGAGAGAGAGAGAGAGAGAGAGAGGGAGACAGTGTTGGATGCTAAAATAGAACTTGAGAAATAGAAGTAGACAAATTTGGTTCACTGTTAGGAATGAAAATTGATTTCAGACTAATCAAATATCAAATTCAAATCCTAGCTCCACAATTTATAACATTCCTGTGTAATCTTGGGCAAGATACATAGTCATTTGTGTCTGTTTTCAACATGCAAAATTTGAATAATAATAATAGTATCTGCCATTGTGAAGATTAACATAGCAAATACAATGCAAAGCATCTGGAATGTTCCTTTGGATATTTTAAATGCAGCAGGATGACAATAGACAGTATGGAGAATATTTGAAACTGAGAATCTATATAAACATATATTTAGAAATAATACTAGAGAAAATATCTGGAGGCCAAGCGTTTGATCAGAAAAGCAGGAATAAGGAATGACCTGCTTAGGCGTGGAGTTTTTAAACGCTAGTATTGCTTATATTATCTTGATAAAAAGCTAAATGAAATAGAAACTAAAAAGCAAGCTTAGGTTGCAGACCAGAGAGGCCAGGGTATAGTTCTGACTTTGATGGGACTTTTCTGCTTTAATGCAGGGGTACAGGGTTCCCTCAGTACAGTGTTTCTCTAGGACAGAACCTGGCATGATTACAGCTGAATGTTAACTGGGACACTTACTGGCATAATACAAGAATAATGCGTTCCTTTCCAAACCCTTCAATTGCCTTGTCCTGAATTACTAGTATTCAAGAGAAGGAAAATGTGTGGGTAATTCTGGCATGAATTATTCAGATAATTTGTTGTGCCTTGATTTTATTTTTGGATATTAACATTCCAAATGACCAAAATTGGAAAAGAGAAAAGACTTACACTTAAATAAGTTTTTCAAGGGATCTCATGTGCTGACTCATGGAGGCACAGATTCTGTATTTCCATATCCCGTGGTAACCAGAGAGTAACTTACAGGATCGGTGTGAAATGGTCCTCTGATGACCAAAGAAGGGAGACTGTGCTACTCTGCGATTTCCCTTAGAGTATGGCTGTCATACATCTCATCTACTGAAAGCGGGATTGTGCATCAAAATATGAAAGCTTGGCATGAGGTACCAACACTGAAATGTACTGCAGGAAGGTGGACTCATGTGACCCCAAAAAGACTGACACAGAACACAGCATGTTCCCCCTGTGGGATGGTACACTCAAGTTATTTCCGCTTGTGTTTTTCTTTCTATTTTGTTTCTCCTTTTTCTCACTCTGCCTCTGCTTCTTTCTAAATATTTATGAAATCAATCCAACCTGCCAAGCTAGACGCCAGGAGAATGCAGGGTATAACAAGGTACTAGGGTCACTGCTTTCTTCCTAGAACTTCGAGGACTTGGCCTTTAATGTTTTTAATGGTGACCTGTCTGGGCCCGGGGATGAGGCCTTTTTCTGCTACAGCAAAATGTGTGTCTCAGAGCAAAAGACATGACATGATCAGTCAGCTGCCACCTTGGGGACATGGTATCAAGGGATGATAACCCTGACGACTGGCCAGGGCAGCAACGGTTGGTGAAGGCCTAGGCCATGTCCACTCTGGGTATTTCTATTGTTTCTTTACAATTTCAGCCTTAAGAAAGTTGATAAACAGACAACGCG
The DNA here is from genome assembly GCA_004027295.1 of Dolichotis patagonum. Taxonomy (NCBI): domain Eukaryota; kingdom Metazoa; phylum Chordata; class Mammalia; order Rodentia; family Caviidae; genus Dolichotis; species Dolichotis patagonum. Next base: position 12,564 of record PVJX010022418.1, read on the forward strand.
CTGCTAGTGGTGCTGGATGTGGTGTGAAGGTCATACTGATAGAATGTGTCTCCTCGGAGCTTACACAACTCACAGCTGCATCTTGGGGAGTGGGCAGTGAAAGCTGGAGAAGGAGAAATGAGTGATCTGTTCATAGTTTTCTAGCTGCCATTAATCTAGTATGCTGAGAGAATACATCATGGTAGGATGATTCTGCTTTCCAAAGCAGTCTTCCCACTGCACCCTTTATGAGGGGCAACAAACAGCTACCACTGTCATAGCTGACATCACATCACTGTGGGCTAAAGAGATCACGGGACTTTAAAGGGTCATTGAACAACCTTGAAATCTATGCAAAACATGTGACATTAGCTCTTGGCTTTAGATATATATGAGTTTCCAAATTTCCTGACAGTAAAATCTATACTAATGGTGTTTATTGCTTGTTGTTTTGAAAAGAGTTTCTTTTAATGCTGGCAGTGGCATCAGGAGTTTCCTGATGTAAACTCTCAAGTCACAGTACTACTGTGCTCAGGAAGAGGGCCACTGGCGGTGACCAGGACTTACTGCCCTCTCCTTATCAGAACATGTGTTATAAATCTCAAGCAGACTTAATTTCTGGGAAATAAACATTTCATTATCATTTTAAGACCTGCATCCGCAAACATTCCTTTCGAGTTGTAATAACCCAAAATTTGTAACAAAAGTAAAGATAAATCTGCTTGTTAAAACCAAGTCATCCTTGCAGTTGAAATACATTGGGAAAACTGTTTATAAGGTTGAATTTTAATTTTAAAGGGCACTGAAAAGAGATTTAGATTCCTTGCTATCAAGCTGTGACCAATTGAGAAAAATAAATAGCAACAGAACCCTCCCACAGAACTGACATTCTTTAAAAGGTTGCCTTTATTTTTCCTACACCAGGAAAAGTGTACCCTTGGAACTAAGATACACTGTCTCACTCTTTTTCCCAGGGCTGTCCTGGCAGGGCCATTCAGCAGCAGTGACTTGTGGTGTCAACTGCCACTCAGTGATAGCCACTGACCTCTGGACAATTCTGCTCCCTAAGAGGGGCCACCTAGTCTTCAGGCAAATTTCTGGACCAAGATTTGAAGCCATTATTGCTGGATATATATACTTGGGTTCCTTTCTTTCATGCAGTTGGGTCCCATAGGTAAAATGAAGCTGGTGAAGTCAGGTAATTTTCAAGCTAGGCATTTCACCCTAGTCTTAATTTCTCCAAGGAATCTTTATTTCAAGTAGACATCCATTCTTGATTTACCTAAAGAGCATACCAGTTCAGTTCTTCTTTCTTTGTTATCACTATCAGGAAATCAGAGAAATCTTTTCTCTCCAGTACAAAAAAAAACCAACCAACCAAACAAACAAACAAAAAAACCCAACCCTAGACTTTCTACTTTTTATGGAAATACTTGCTAAACTAAACCTCTGATTAAGTATAGGTTGATTCATAGATTAGAGAAGGAAAGGGGTCAGGGATGTTTATTTGATATGACTATTTTTACTTCTGGTTTTTTTTTTTTTTTTTGTACCAGGAATCAAACTCAGGACCTCGAGCTTGCTAGGCTGGCACTGTGCTGCTAAGCAATAATCCCTGGCTATTTCTGAGTATCTAATGTAGTGCTAAAATCAAACTCTACTAATACAAAAAACCAGTGAAACTAGCAGGTTTAGAACTGAGACTTTGGAAGGGCTGTTCCTTAAGCTGCGTGGGAAAGTGCAAAACCAGTGGCCCTCTTACATTATTTTGTGCTCTGATTTTTATGATCTTATTGTAGTAAATTGTTCAGTTTTATTCCCTTGCATGTGAAAGGACAGGATGAAGTATTCCTGGCATGAGAATCTATTGCGATGGTAATGGTCTTGTTTCCAACTGGTAGCGAAGCCGGCAAGAAATGAGAAGTATTCCTCCCACTCCCAGGGGGTTTGCCAAGCCTTTGTACTTCCTTGCTTCGGGTGTTTCCAGTGACTTCTGTTTAAGGACAAAAGTAGAATTTTCCAAGTAACAGAAGACTCACTGAGCCCAAAATGGGGACAAAAAAATGGTACAGAAGTGGGGGATCTAAGTTGAGAAAAACGGAGTGGGCCAGTGTCAGTGTTTGGCGGGGCAGGTGCTTCTCCCCACTCCCTCTGCCGTCAGGCACTCGCTGCCACACCAGCCCTGGAATCCATCCCACTAGGGCTGGATACAGCTCAGGTGACTGCCTGGGCCGGGAGCCAGAGTACGCAGACCGCTGCTGTTTGGAGCCGGGTGCTCCGAGGCAGGTGAGCGCCCTCAGTTAATGAGACCCTACGGCAGCCCCTGCCTTTCTGATGGATAAATACTTGGGCTCCCTTCTTTCAAGTGGTTGGGTCCCATAGGCAAAATGAGACTGGTGAAGTCAGTTAGGTCAGAAGAATTTAATTTCCCTCCGACTAGAGAGTAGACCTAGAGTGGATCAAATGTGACACAGGGGGTGGGTGGGTAGTGATTTTCTTGCGTCTTCACGTTCTGAACTAAGATTTGTAAGCACGATACACGTGTTCATGTTCTTCAGAGAATTTTGGAAGAGTGCTAAATGGCACGGCATAATTTTCAAATTATTTAAATGATTTCAAAGCATCAGTCACCTTTGATGTGGACAATGACTGCATGACCTCCCCTCGGGCTGCTCTCTTTCCTCCTCCTGTTTTCTGTCCAGTCAGGAAACCACATGTCTTCCCAGTGGGAAGACGAACCTTAGGCTGCAGAAGGACTTTGTCCAAGGAGGTGTCCCAGGAACTGGGCACCCTCTCTCTCTCTCAGGAACACAGTATTTGAAGCTGTAAACATTCTGTCTGAGAGAGACCTTTGTTCTATTGGTGAGTGCCCCAAGGTCTGGCTTCCGGACTGGAACTGTGCTTCACAGTGCAAAGCTAAGCGAGTTTTGCCCGCAAGGCCCTTTCTTCTCCTGGGATCAGCAGAATGGTGACGAAAGGAGCTTTCAGTAGATAATCAGCACTGAAATAAAACTCCAGCTCTGTTTCAAAGTTCTGATTCTGATCAGAGACAGACTCCTTCTACCCATGACAGGAAATTTAATTCTAATGCTTACTTGGTACTTGAATCCATTAAAACAAAGACTGAATGCCAAAGTGAACTAAGAAACAGCAGTCTATGAGCTGAATGGAGTCTCTGACCAATGCCGGCATGAACCTCCTGCAAAGAGTGGTAGCTACCTTTCTACGACCTAGTTACCCTCTGTGCCTGCTTCTATTGGGCAAAGATTTGCAGAATTTTTCTTCCTTGTCATCCCACACTCAAATGTGCCACAGGTCCGTAGTTTTAAAGCTCATGCAATTCTAAGCAAAGGCACAGCGATGCTGCACAATGCATCCCTGGGTACCACGTACCGTGCACAGTTATGCAGATGCTCTTCAATCAGCATGTTAGAGGCAAGACTGATGCAGCTGCTGTACATCTCCTAGAGGTGCAATTAAAAAATCATCTGAAAACATGCAACAAGCTCAGCACATGCACAAGTTCCAACAAATATGAAGCATGCCGGAGACAGATTAGATGACAGTAGCTGAGAATATACTCAAAGGAAGGTGGGAAACTGTGCAAAGGTTTCCTTTACTACTATTACTAAGTTATTGGAAGAGTTTTATTGGAACAGTTTAAGTTTTGAAATATTTAATTTAAAAGTCTGGTGTCTTGGCCACAAGCATACCTTTTCTAGATGAAACACATGTTGCATTTCTTTATAACTAGGGTAATTTACACATAGAATTGGTATATAATTTTAAAATTAATGGTCTAGCAATTAAAGGGATACTAATTAATAAAAATTGATCTGATAACATAAAGATTTAGGACAGTCCTTAGGACTTTAACATAATAAATAATAGTAAATGTAGATAATAAATTATGAAGATTCTAACACTCCACTGAGAGGTCTATTGCACGAAATGGTAAGTGACCTCTGTCATTCCTCCCTGAGTTTTGCATTTTGGTTGCCATGCTGTTTTTTGATGGCACGGCAAGCACAGAGAATGCAAAAGACATTCCCTAAAGAGATGTTTACATTTCTTATTCACTAGATAGAAATCACAAGTAATAGCGCATGGGTTTCCAATAAATGCAATTATAAAATGTAGCTGATGGTACATTTGCATCATTTGTGTATGGGCAAACACTCAGGTTCCTATAGACTCCAGTCGACACTTGGAAGTCTGTGTTACATGGCGCTCACGTAGAGGCCCTGCTGTATACTCATTCCATGGTTACTCCAAAATTGAGAAGTTAAAAGTTTTTAGAAATGGAGTTTCTATTTGTGTGTCTTTCAACTGAGAATAAGCTATCCAGTAACATGAAGAGGAAGAAGCTTTCTGAGGCAGAATCAGTACAGATGATGGACTGATTTTGCACCAACTGGTGGTTTCATCTTGTAGAAACGCCTTGCAGCCAGGAGTCCTACCATAAAGATCGGTCATTACAGGAAGCAGAGGAAGAGAACTTAATTCTTAGTGATTTCCTGACCTGGTTCAAAGTATTTTCCAAAGAAAGGGCAGTAGATATATATCCTAACATGATACATTTCATTAGAAACATATACATTAAGCTTACAATGTACCCTTTGGGAATTTTTGAGAGAATTCCCTAAGGTGTCAAAAGTCTGTAGCATTAGGTACAACCTCATCAACCTAAGGGGAAAAAGGATATTCTCCAAAGAGCACTCACAGCCTTATTCTTTCCTTTGCTAGTGGAGCTCGCAGGGTTTCCCTTGGTGTCTGCTGTCTTCCTTCCATGTGAGGCTAAGGGCAACGTGGAAGTCTTCAGCTGGCTGGCTGCCGGATAGTTATTATTATTGTTCTGGTTGCCACTCAGGGTCTCCATGATGGACCGGAAGGTTCCAAAAGGCCTTTTCAGTTGTTCCCCGGATTCACTACTTGTGGAGTTCCGTGGGAGGGTCCTACCTTTGTCTTTGTCTTTGTCTTTGTCTTTGTCTCCATTTAGCTCCACGCTGCTCTGCTCCATCTGCACCACGGGCTCCTCGAAGGTAACTCTGAGTTTCAAGTTCTGAGATGTCCGGCGCTTGGAAGATGGGGACTTGAGGGCACTCTTGGGACTTGTGGCAACTTTCTGGGCAGCAGTGCTGTCAGGGCTGGACTGTGTGGGGTCTGCAGAAGGCTGGCTCAGAGGAATGTTCCCCAGGCCCAGGCACTGGGATTCTAGGTCTGGTTCACTGTTCTCTGAGGTGGGAGACGGGCTGTGGCCATCCAGGGGTTTGGAGGCCTTGGTACTAAAAGGAAACCTGCGTCCTGATGCCAAAGAGTGTTTCTTTATCATTAGGTGTAAGCTTTCTGTGCTGTCCATGTTCTCCACACTCTCCACGATGGGCTGTGGCCGGGGCCTGTCAGCCTTTCTCACAGGGGTGTTCTTGGGGTCCTCAGAGTTGTTGGAGTCTGTATCAGACTCACTCAGTGACCTCTGCATCAGCTGCCTCAGCCTGGCTAACTTCAGCTCCCTCTTCTCCAGAGGGATCTTTTTCGAATTTTTAGAACATGCCTGAGCATCCTGGAATTCCAAAGTCAGCTTTTCCTGGGTGCAGACATTCTCGGAGATTTCTTTTCCCAATAACTGGCGTAGAATTTTATCAGAATCTTCATCTTTTGCTTTGGCTCTGACCCGGCTAGATGCTGATAGGCTGCCAAGAACTTGAATCCCTTCTTGGACTCCTGTTTTGCCTTTGGCTAGAGACTCGTCACTTGCATCTGGAACTTTCCAGTGGGAATTTCTGGAAGCAGGTGAAGAAGGTGAACTGAAAAAGTATGAAGGAGATGAGATGATCTTTTACTTGGTTAAAATGAACCAGACACAAGTAACTTTTTCTAGCCCTAATAATTTACAGCTGGGTATGGTGGTGCACCCCTGTATCCTAGCACTTGGGAGGCTGAGGCAGAAAGAGTGCTATAAGTTGAGGTCAGTGTGGACTGCAAAGTGAGTTCAAGGCCAGCCTGAAGTACATAGCAAGGCCCTGTCACAAGCAAACTAACAAATTTACAAATAAGTAAGAATGAAATTAAAAATAATCACTTAATCACTTTTCATAGCAATTTACAAATACTCCACAGAAGCAACCATAGCCAAACTACAGCATGCCTATGACTACTAAATTTGCTTGACTTACTGTTTACATATCAACTTCACATGAATTTTCTCATAATTCCATTCTCAACAACCATGTTGAACTGTATATACTTACTCCCATTTCATAAGTCAGGAAATGAAAATCATTTGTTTATAGCCATGGAACAAAGAAATAGTGGAGCATGAGAACAGTGCAGGTCGCTGATCCACAGTTTTTCACTGTAATAGCTTATTTTTATTTTTGTGCTTGCTTTCTTCTTTCCTTTTTTAATTTTTAAATTATTTTATTTATTTATTTTTGGTACCGGGGATCACACTCTTAATCTCACGCTTGCCAGGCAGGTGCTTATGCCACTAAGCTAAATCCACGGCCCCAATTTTTTTTATTTTGAAGAGAATGAAACCAAATCAAATCAATCAGAATAAAGCTAATCAGAACAGAACAATGAAAGCGATACAGAACTTCAAAACAAGATAATAGGAGATCAACAATGGCTACCATGTCTCATTTTCTTCAGAATAGATGTCCATACCAACAGACATAATAGAATCAAACAAAATAAAACAGGCTAAAACCAATGAAAACAAAGGTTTTTAAAATTTTTAGAATGGGGGTTGAACTCAGGGTTTTTTCACTGCACTATATCCCTCACCCGCCTTTTTGAAACAAAGTCTCCTTAAATTGTGACACTGTGGAGGCTGGAGTCAACTTGTGACCTCAGTGCCCAGATGGGTGGGAGTACACAGGTGTGCAGCTGTGTCTGACCATCATTTTCTTCAGATACATCAAAAGGAAATGCAGAAGACGGCTCAGGGATCTAAAATACTCAAGCACTCCTCATACCAAGGAGCCTCACATTACCTGGGTGAGGAAGGGAGGGACTTGCCCTCGGATTTCTGGGCTTCCAGGAGTTGCTGGAGTTGGTTCTGTAGCGTCACACGCTCCACAGTCTGTCTGCAGGAAAACAACCAACACATGCTCTCTGATACAAAGCTGCTGCTATATGCTAGGAGGTAAAAGTTGTTTCTTGTGATAATCTGTGTCAATTGCAATGAATTCAGAAGTTTTAAAAATCTTCACAGGTTAGATATTTTCCTGAGTCAAAAGTGCCAAAAAGATGCTTGCTGTTCATATTAATGAAAAACTAGAGTAATCTAAGTGCTCATGAATAAGATTGAGAAATAATTTATAATAACTATTTCTATAATGGCAGCTATTAGAGATAATAAATAATACACTAGAACACTTATAGAGATGTACAAAAGGTTTGTCTAATATGATATATATATATATATATATATTCCACTTGGCTTAAAACAGAATATTACAAACACTATATGTAATCTTGTTTTTAAGGAAACTACCGATACAACAAAATTTAGAAGGATATACTCAAAACAATACTCTCTCCAAATTGTTTAAATTTATAATTTTATCCATGTAATGATCAGAAAAAATAATTGAGCAAAATAAGAAAACTATTTCCAGTTTGGGTAGCAAATATGTAACTAGGTGTTTTCATATACCAGGGGAAAATGATGTCTAGCAACACTACTTCTACATTTCCTCTGGATATCAGAGCATGTGTCTTTGAGTATTCTTTTTTTTTTTGTATCGGAAATTGAACTCAGGACCTCATGCTTGTCTGGCAGGTGCTGTGCCAAATATTCTTTAAGAGTAAAGAATGTAACCAGAAGTCACAGGTTACGAGAAGTACAACCCATTTAGAAAACATGTTATTAGTCATTATAGAGATTACTGTATAGGAATAAGCAGTATTTATAGACCCCCAGCATACTAGAGAGGTTTCCTTCTGTGTCCTAATTCCCAGGAGATGTGACTATGCTATCTTGCAGATAAAAGAGAAGGAATATTGTTTACCAACTGATACTACAATACCAAAGTTCTCCTGGATCTCTGGGATGGCTCCAATCTAATCACACGAGTCCGGAGCAGTAGAAGAAGAGGCAGAAGAGTAGGAAAGAAAGACTACAACTATGGGAAAGACTCAATCCTGACACTGCTGGTGTCCAAGATTGAAGAGAGCAACTGTTGAGAACTGACCCTCAGCTGGCAGCCAGTGGAAATGTGAGACTTCACATCTTGCACCTACAAGGAACTGACTGCAGCCTGCCGACACCTTCATCTTAGCCTGGAAAGACCCATACTGACCTATACTTCTGACCTGCAGAAGTATAAGATAAATTTGTGCTATTTTTTAAAGCTACTAACTTTGTAGACTAGTATCATATCCTTGGAAAAAGATTTCTAAGCCTGCACTTTTCTATGTCACTGGTGTCTCATAGGCCAAAGAGCAGTGTCCTACACCGAATAGATTTCTCTATTCATTTCCAGTTTTGCCAACCTCACTGAGATTAAAGGAACTGAATGAATAGGGCCCACAGGATTAGTGTACCTCTCAGACTTTGTCTTTCCATAACTTTAACTACAACTGTCCATGGCATTTAGTTTTGGGGACATCTGAAGAACTATTATATATTAGTGCATATTTATATTTTATCCCAGGATCAACAGAGACATAGTTGTGAACAATTCACCAACTAAATGGCTATTGAAAAACCCATGAAAAGTTTTTCAGTCTACCATCAGAGACTCAGGAGAATGTTTTCTGATCTTTTCTGAGTATGCACCTTAGAAAAAACATTCAATTGAATGTTTCACAGTTTCTTATGGATGTGTTCATGCACTACTGGAGGGAGTAGACTTTGGTACAGCTTTTTGGGAAATACATTAGGTAATATCTGCCTACATTTTAAATGTGTGTACCTTCTGTTCTAGCATTTCCTGCTCTTGGCAATTTATCTTCAGGGACACCAAAATAGGGACATGAAAACATGAGCAGAATCATGTTTCCTGTGAAAACCTAAGTTATCAAGTCATTAATCTCTGTATATTTTTCATTCAACTACATTGAGACCTTTAGGCACAACCAGCTCACCTATCTTGAGGAAGTTTTGTTCAGCTGAGCAGAGCATACTCAGAGGTAAACATAGTTTTTAATTATTTTATTTACTAGGAAATATCCTTTTTTTTTTGAGACAGGGTCTCACTATGCAGTTCAGGCTGGCTTGAACTATTTAGCCAAGCTACCCTCAAACTCACAGTGATCTTTGTGCCTCACACCCCTAAGTGCTGGGATTACCATTGTGCACTGCCATGCCCAGATTTACTAGGAAATATCTGAACTCATTATGAAGATTATTTTAGGTATTGTCTGGGGAGGGACACAGAAACTTGTACCTCAAAAGCAACAGAATGGAAGCAGAGAGGTAAGTGAGGTTTCCCTAGGCATACAGAAAGGAAAGAGGGTCCAAGACTTTGTCACATTTTTGCATGATTTATACTTACCAATCAATTAAGGCCTGTTATGATTTGTGTCTAGATGTCCCCCCAAAGCCTCATGCAATCATGGGAGGTGGGTTTCTAGAGTTTGTGATTGATTCATGGTCCAATGCTGGGATTATGGGTGTGAGTGCTACACCCACCCTAGGATAGGTGTGGCCGCATAGGGAAAGTCTTCTCTGTGCTGCTCCTCCCATTTTGCTTTTGTTACTTTTGCTATTTTTCCACTGCCATAAGTGTTGCTCCTCTGTCAGGCCACTCTGCCTTGGAGCCCTAAGAGTATGGACTGAAACCTCCACAAACTGTGAGGTAAATAAACCTTTCCTCCTTAAAACTGGGTATTGGATATTTTGTCTCAGCAACAAGAAAAAAGTAACCCAGACAAGGCCTCTTAACCACTCTGGCCTTTTTTTCAAATGAGCTGTACACCTGACGGACTCTCACCCAGCCCTCTTTTCTTCTAAAGTGTCTTGACCAGCATCAAGAAATGCTTGGACACCCAAATAGGCAATGTGTACCCACTTAACCATATCAAGGAAATAACTGACTTCAATTAGAGTGAATACTCTTTCGTATTCCAAGGACTCATGAAGCATCTGCTTAACTTTTATAATAAATTTGCTGGTGATGATTATGAAGTCTTTTTTTGTTTTTTTGAGACAGGGTCTCACTATGTAGCCCAGGCTGGCTTTCAATACACAGTGATCCTCCTGCCTCAACCTCCTGAGTACTGGGATTATAGGCATGTGCCACCACGCCTGGCATTGAATATAATTTCTGGTTTATAATTTCCCAAATACGCATTTTATTTTTTAGGAAAAGTGATAAACTGGTCCATTTCTAGTCTTTTGTTCTCTCTCACACTTTATGATTCCTGGAACACTAAGCACAGAAAAGAACAGGCAACATCTAAATGTGTTTCAGTGCTCTGCTCTATAACCCGGCCTGAGACGTGAACACAAAGACCTCCTCCTGATCCAATGAGGCTTAAATTCCCCGCCCAGGGAGCTGACCCTCACCTGGTTTAAATGCAGCATCATTTTGCCTCTGCCTCAGAGGTGGCAAGTTCAGCAGAACCCTGGCGTGAGCACTAGGATGGAGGAAAAGATAATGCTAGAATTCCCAGATGCCTGGAAGGAAGGGAGCCTACCTCAGCACAACAATGACAGTTGGACTTCGTTTGCACAGAACCAACAGGCCACTTACTCCTTCAGCTGCTTGGTCAGCTTCACCACCTGCGAGGCCAGCGACATGCAAGTCTCCACCACCACAAGGTACCGTGAGCACAGGGTGTGTCCGTGCCGCTCTGCGCTCTGTGAGGGCTTCTCCCCAGCATGGTTCTGCATAGTGACGTTTGCTCCATACTCCACCAAGGTCTGTCAGAAAAGTACAGAGATACATGAGGCATTAGGTTCTCTCTCTAAACATTGTGGTTTTAATGAAATGTAATAGAATGGTGAAGGAGACTTATTTTGTTATCCTAAAGGCTCTCGGGGTTGAGAAGGGGTGATGTGACACACCTCCCTTCAGAGCCTACGCAGGTGGAGCTAAGCCAGGCTGACTCCTACCTGTCCTCATTTGTAGCCCACACAGGGAGGTGCATGTGTTGGAAGCAGAGTGCACTGAGTTACCGGAACTCTGTGGTAGAAGGTACCAGGTGAAGCATGAAGCAGAAGCTCCAGAGCTCACCTTGGGCCCCGTCCATAGCACCTACCACAGTCTGTGCTTGAAGGGTGCCACAGAGCGTGACAGTCACCACAGTCACCACGAGGAAGCAGTGGCATCTTCCAGGGAGGCCATGGAATTTCCCGTTAGGCAAAGCGACATCTGACTTTACTGCTTGGTATGCTGCCTTTGGTCTACCCTTGAAGTGCAGAAAAGCGGGGAGCAGGAGCCAGTGTGCTGAGGGCTGATCATACCTTACTCAGGAGTCCAAATCCCCAACCTGGGGTGTTGGTGCAGTTGCAGGTGGGGTGGGGTGGAAGAATGCTTGGACCAGAAAAAAGATTTTAAATTGCTTTGGAGTACATTTGAATCATCAAAGGCATGGAGAAAGTAATAGAATCTGGCTATAAGTATAGGAGAGGGAAATTTGATGAAGGAAAGCTGAAATCAATAATTTAAAAACATTAAAACTATTTTGCATTTATATGAGATGTCGTGAGATGCCACATAAAGCTGTTTACATCACGACTGGTCAGCCGCCACAACCTGTGTGTTCTTTGGCGATACCATGAGACTGCATACCTTGAGGTTTATTTTGGTAGTAATGATTTTCCCACAAACAATACTGTATTTAAATTCTTAGGCTGCTTGGAATCAGGTCACTAAGGAGCTCACTTTCTTTTTGGTTTACGATCACTCACCACAGGAGGGCCATTTACCATAAAACCTTGCCCCCTCCCTCACAGGCTTCCCGGGGACTCAGCATTGAGCCGAAGAGACTCAGTGTAAACACACTGTCATCGCGCCCCTTTCAGTAACCTCCAGTTTTCTTTGCACTGTTTTCCTTAGTCTGTCCCCTCCTACCTCGTGAGGTCCCTTGCTCACTCTTAGTCTCTTTTGATTTTTATTTTCTAAACCTCACACTCTGAGCAGACCCTTCCCTAGGATCACCTACCGCCAAAAACATCATTTGTGTTAAGTGGAGTAATAAATGCTCTGGAAGGAGAGACTGCTGCTCTTCACATATTAGAAGGTAAAATGATTAAAGTCTTAAGTAGAATTAAGTGATGTCAACTGTCTTTTTGCTTTTCAGTCATACATTAGCTGATAAAACTTAAGCATATTAAATAGTGGTGTGTTTGGTAAATGCAAAATTATATAGTTTCTATGTTAATTATCATTCCCCCACAAGAAATAATGCTACTCTTTTAATCTTTCTGCAAATCCTGGTAAGAATTTAAATTTCCTTTCTGTACTAATCTCTTATCACTGCTTTTAAAAGTTGGTGCCTTACATTAGAAGATGTATGCTTTGCCGGTGATGATGGAAAACATTCAGATATATGTACTCTGAGTACTTTCTGAGGAAACAATTCTTAAGGAGTAACTTGGTGTGAACAGAGAGCTTTCCACTGCTATCTGTGCTGTCCTTTCCACTTACATCTTGTCTTTTATATCCGCCTATTTCCTGATTGTTCTGTATCTCCCCTAGCAGCTAGTTTTCACTGAGAAGTTTTTTGATTTGAGTAGAGCCTACTTTGTACACAACAGCACCTCTGTACCTGCTGAATGAATAAACACACTGGGTTGGCAACAAAGGAAACAACACACACACACACACACACTCCAAAAGGAGTGTTGCTTTGCAGGGATGCAAAATGTGTTATATACACAAAAAATGTGGAACTGCATGACATCACTGAGGTAGAAGTATTTCTACAGTGTCAGCCTTCAAGTGTATGCTATGAATTTTCTTTTCCCTGACCTGTGGGAATAAATTAAAAAATGTTGGGGCATTTTCAGTAAGAATGCTTTGACTGGCCTGAGTCTTTTTTTTTTTTTTTTTTTGATTGGCCTGATTCTGTTAACTATATTTTAGTATCAAAAATAAAATTTCAAGTGAAACCTAAACTCTGACTCCGTTTTCTATTTTTCAGTATTGTTTGGTCTCTCCCACCTGACTGACCCTCCTCCTCCTCCTCTTTTGACCATTCCGCTCTCTGAGGGCCCTCATTTGTAGGTGAAGGGGTGGATAATGCTTTCATTTTTCACTACCCCTAAACTTCTGGGGACCACTGCTGGGCCCTCCCATCCCATGTGGTTCTGATGGGGTCACAGGCTTTGCTCAGACTTGTGCAGCTCTGCATCTGGGTGACCGGTGGCTTCCTGCAGGAAGCCCATGGTCTTGGAAGAGTGACAGCACACAGAGAACATGAGAAGGCATGCTGGGCTAATGCCTGGGCCACTGAGGGCAGCAGGTGGGATGGCTGGCCAAGCAGAACCTGTCTCATCTGTTCAAGGCCTGACAGCAACAGTGTCTACCTTCTTCTCCCAAGTAATGCTGGGCTTTTCCAAATGCATCTGAGAAGCCTGGATCTATTACAGACAAAATGGGAAACAGCAGCCTACTGTGAAGAATCCTTCTGATCTTATTCCTAGAAACCGTCTTGTTTTTCTTACACCGGGGGGGGGGGCAGGTGTGAGTAAAGATGTACTAAAGAGGACAACACTAGTCTATCACTGGAGGGTGCCTCTCTGCCATCTTGAGAACTAAGCACACTTTACAACTACTGTCCTCAGCACTGGGGTTTCAGAATAATGCTAGGAGAGCAAGCAAGGTCCCTCTCCATACCTCTGATACTGATGGGAAAACTCTAAGGGCTACTTATGCCTACATTTATGTGGATTTTTAAAAATACAAATACATCATTATAACTTCTTATGTGTACTGTAATGCAAAGCATTTTCCTGAAGAACAAGTGTTGCCATTTGTTTTACTATGTGATGCGTCCTCTCCCCTGCAGAGCAGCAGGGCCGAGTACCTGTATGCACCCAAGGTAGCCATGCTGTGAGGCCACGTGAACAGCACTGTTGCCGTCGTAGTCCACTTCATCCAGCGAGATGCCTTGTTCTTGCATGAACTGAAGAAGCCACAAGAGAATCTTTTCCTACACACAAGAACACTTGGAATTAACAGAATATCACACAAAGAAGTCAAATACAAGGACCGTAGAAACTCATTAACTTGTGAAGAGTACATTAAATCAAGATTACCAGATCAAAGGAAAATTCTCATTCAATAGCAATAGAAAAGGCGTGAGTTTAACTGAAGTGAACAAAAGAAGATGGAGGGGAGGACTCTAAGAGCAGGCAGTTACCTTGGAAATACTTTCGTTTTACTCACTTACAGAGAGGTAAGATTCATAGAAAGTATGAGTACCTCCTCAAAGTCACAGACAGATCCAAAGCTGGAATCAGAGTCCTGGTGTTTTGATTCATTTCCTGAGAAGGTTTTTACTACTGTGTTAAACTGTGTATAGGCTTCAATCACATTACCAGAAACCGTAAACTACTGAGATGTAACTTCTGGTTTTAAATTTGTAATTCTGAAACCATTCATAATTCTTTAAGAGAAAAAAAACCCCAATAAAAACAATGATACAAAATTTCAACATAAGATAGGAGTGTAAAAATGGTTAATACATTGTGTACTGTTATCTATAAAGTAGTTGCTTATATTACCAGATACAGGAACAAAAAATTTGATCAAGCAATATAGGCACAAACCTTTCTTTTCAATGAACTAAGAGAAATTAGCAGTATAACTTTTATTTATTTTGTGTGTATATATATATATATATTTTTTTTCTTTTTCCTTTTTTCTTTTCTCCTTTCCCAAAACCCAGTCTCTCTTTCCTTTTGAACAGTTACTTCTCATTTCACAATATCTATTATACATTTTGGATTTTTTTTTACTCTTTCAACTTCATACACTAGGGAAACAATGTAATGTTTACACAGCAAGCTTGATTTATTTCACCTATGAGTATGGTCTTTAGTTGCATCCATTTACCTATAAAAGTCTCAAGTTTATCCTTTTATATAGCTGAGTAGTACTCCAAAAAACCACATCTTTTTTATTCATTTCTTGGTTGATGGGCATTTGGATTGTTTCCAGGATTTAGTTATTACAAATTGTGCTGCTCTAAACATGGGTGCTCACATATCACTGTGCTGATGTTTTTAATTCTTCTTGGGAAAATACTCAGAAGGGGAATAGTTGTGTCAAATGGGACCTCTAACTCTAGTTTTTTGAGGAATCTCCACACTGATTTCCACAGTGGTTGTACCAATCTCTCCCACCAACAGTGGAGAAGGGTTCCTTTTTCCTCACAGCCCTACCAGCATTTTCTCCTGGATGATTGTTTGATGGTGGCCATTCTTTCTGAGGTGAGATAGCTCAGTGTTGTCTTACTGTGCATGTCCTGGCCAGTGATGTTGGACACTGCTTCATATATTTATTTGCTCACTGTACTACGTCATCCAGGAAGTGTGTGTTCATCCCTAATACCCATTTTCGCATTGGGTCTTTGAATTTGGGTGGTTGATGTTTTTCAATTCTTTGTATTTCTAGAGATAAGTCCTTTGTCTTTTTAAAAAAATTTTATTTAAAGAGAAAAAAAACAAAACAGAATAAAGGATAGCAACAATAAAGAATTCCAAGGAAAAACGGAAAAGAACAACAACAAAAAAAACCTCTAAGAAATTACTACTTGACAAATTACATACTGACTTCTTGGAAATAGTTGTTCAAATTACAAAGTTAAAGCATGTAAAGTAGACATTCAAACACTGAGACTGTTAACAGTTCTGCTCCATGATCTGACAAAAAAAAAAAAAAACCAGCAATATGGTCATCCATCTTACCAACTCAAATATACATTCAATTATATCAAAAGGGTAAAATTAAACACAACAAAACAGAACAAAGTAGATCACAAGAAAGCAATGTAAGACACATAAAGTTCAAACCTAGACAATCGGAGATATTCACTCTCTATCATATTGACTCCTGTTTTCTTCCAAATCGTTGTCCACATTGTTACATACAGGGAATTCACATGAAACAACATAGTATGGAATTGATCTGAGCAGGACGAGGAGGGCATTTGAGGTCTTCAAGAACAGAAAATAGGGAAGCCAAGAATGGCTGTCATAGTGTCTCTCATTCTCCTAAAAACAGCTGTCCATACCTTAATGTGTGTTGAACTTAAACAAAACAAAACAAGCTAAAATAACTTTGAACAAAGAGTTATAGTTTTGCTGGATTTCACATCATGACATTATGGAATCAGCACTGGGTACTGTAGTGTCTCTTTTTCTTCAAAGTAGTTGTTCATTTCAACATGTGTTATATAGTTGGTTTTCGTAAACTGTTTATAAGCTCTACACATGCATGTGTCTCTACATGTATATCTATCATTTCTGTATTAGAGGTAAAAACAAAACAAAGCAAGATAAAACAAAACAATTCCTAGAAAGGCATGAGGCAAAAAAGTCACATAAAACCACAATACAAGGTGATCTACAATGGTTACTATGATGCCTCAACAGTACATAACAGCATTAATAAAAATGAAGCATTAGAGACATTATAAGACTTCAAAAGCAAGTAATAATCAAACCAGAGTGGGTATCTTAGTGAATCTTGTCATCTTCAGTGTAGTTACCTATACTCTTAGACTTGATGCTATCCATCATAACAGATTTAAATAAAATCAGTCAATACAAAGTAGCAATCTAACAAACCAGATTCAAATAAGATCAGTCATAATAAGACAGTATAAGTTATACAGGGCTTCAGATTAAGTTGATGGGAAATTAGGGATGATTATCATAATATGTCCTCTTACTTTTGGGATAGCTGACCATGTCCTCAAGTCTAGTGTAAGTAGACAAACTGGAACAGTACGTAATCCATCCAAGCAGAGTGATGAGAATAATGTAAATTTTAAATCTTGTTACCGAATTAACAATATCCTCTGCCTCCCTTTTTTTAGACAATTCCTCCCCTTTCACTCCCATTGGGTGCACTGCTTGTTTTGGGTCCCACTGCCTCCCTATACAGAGCATCTCAATGGACTCTATCTCCTGATCTACTCTGCCTCTGTTTCTCTCTGTTAATATTTCAAGGCCATCTATTCTAGAGATTACAGCCAATCCTCTCTGCCTTATTTCTGCTATTCTGTTTTTCTGCCATTGGTTGTTTATTTTTCTGTTCCACTCCACTGTCTGCCCCGTTCACTGAGGCCTCTCTGCCATTGTTCCTGAAATGCTCGTATTCTTGTTCTCTCTCTCTAAAATGTCCTTCAGTATTTTTTGTAGAGTTGGACTGGTGGCCACAAATTCTCTCAGTTCCTCTTTGTCATGGAAGCATCTTGCTTCTCCATTAATTTCTAGAGAGAGTTTTGCAGGATACATCAATCTGGGCTGGAGACTGTTCTCCTTCAGCACTTGAATTACTTTACTCCAAGCTCTTCTTGACCTAATGGTCTGTGTTGAAATGTCTGCAGTGATTTTGATGGGTTTTCCTGTATAGGTGATCTGTTTCTTTTCTCTGATGGCTTTTAATATTCTGTTCTTACATTGAATTTCTGGGATCTTGATTATTATGTGTCTAGGTGTAGCTCTGTTTTAGTTGTAGGTGGCTGGAGTTTTGTATGCTTCATACATCTGCGTATCATTTCCTTTTTCTATGCTTGGGAAATTTTCTTTAATCATTGCTGTGAATAGCTTTTGCAATTCCTGTGTTTTGACTCCTGCTTCTTCATTCACATGCTTTATTCTTAAGTTATAGATCCTCTTGTCGTCTTCTAGTCTTTGTATAGTTACTGCCTGCTCCCTTGTTATTTTTAAGAGATCTTCCCTTTCATGATCACACATTGCAAGCCTGTGTTCAATTTTTGATAGTCTATCTTTGGTTTCTTTCAAGCAGTTTTGCCAGTTTTCTATGGAGTCTTTAGTTTCCTGATAATCTCTTTGAATTTGCTTCATGAATTCTAGGTTTTTCTTGTTTTCTTCATTAA
>PVJX010022419.1:0-30570 GCA_004027295.1 Dolichotis patagonum
ATTCTTAAGTTATAGATCCTCTTGTCATCTTCCAGTCTTTGTATCTTTACTGCCTGCTCCCTTGTTATTTTTAAGAGATCTTCCCTTTCCTGACCCCACATTGCAAGCCTGTGTTCAATTTTTGATAGTCTCTCTTTGGTTTCTTTCAAGCAGTTTTGCCAGCTTTCTATCGAGTCTTTAGTTTCCTGATAATCCCTTTAAATCTGCTTCATAAATTCTAGGTTTTTTCTGAATTCTTCATTAAATTTTTCTCTCCATTTGTGTTCCTCCATTCTTCTGTCTGTGTCTTCTTGAGAGGTGCCCAGCCCTTCTTTTATTAATCTACTTATCTCTTGTTTAATTTGAATTAATATTTCAGTTTTGGTCCCGCTTACAAGGTCTTGAAGATATCTCTTTATGTCCGCTAATGCTGTTTTTGATGTTGCATTTTTGCTGCCCTCAGTCTCTTTTGTATTTACCTCTCCTGAATCAATGTTCTCAGGGTTGGGGGCTGGGAGTGTTTTCTTATTTCTCCCTTTCATCATGTTTTTGGTTCCTTCCATACAAGTGTACAGTGTAATTCCCAGACCCTTTTCTTGTTGTTTAAGGCTCCTCCAGAGGGCGCAGGCTAGGAGCTTTAGCCCTCTTCAATAGGTTATCAGAGATTAGAGTTCACCCATGGGCAGTGTGTGCTAGCTCCTCCCTTCTGGGCCAGTCAACCTTTGCAGGCCTTCACTGCATCAGTGTGCACTGATCTCAGGGATGTAACTGGGTCCCTGCTAGGGGCGTGGCCTAGTTCAAGCAGATTCCACCAATCTGCTCGGCAAGGGAAATAAGCAGCTGAAGCCACTTCCTTATGGAGTTAGGGCTGCCCTGCCCAAATCCAACATGTCTTCCAGTCGGTTTCCCCTTTCCCGTGGTAGGGTCTTATTCCCATCACTCACGGCGTCCCCGAGAACTGCTGGACTGCCCGACCTCCGACTTCAGCACAGCTGAGGTGGGAATTCACGGTGCCTCTGGGTGGGTCATGTGCAGGGCCGGGTCTGGACGAGCTGCACGCCGGGCTGTTCAGCTCCGCACTCTGGTGGCTCAAGCCACTCGCTTCAGCGTGGATCGCTTGTTCAGGTCGGGCAGAATTCACGCGTCTCGAGGTGGGTGCCGTGCTCGCTGATCTCTTCGAGACCATTCTCTTAAGTGGTTTGGTTTTATTAAACCAAACTCACAAGGGTAAATACCATATAGTATCCCTAGTATGAGATTTGATAAGAGTATATAAGACTTTATGGTAAGCATGAGTCCCCATCTCATAGCTTTGAAGTCTTTCAAAGTTTTCAATCATCAGTTGGAATGGTTTTATCCTGTTTTGTTTGACTATATCATGTGTGATGATATGAACAGCTGTTTTGAAGAAATCAAAACATTATGACAGCTATTGCTGATTTAATATCATCCTTCTTAGAAGTCCTACCATGCTTTTTTTGTTCTACTACCGTTGGTTCTATCTATCACATTGTGTATAACAAAATTTTTTATTGAAAATGAGATATTATAGTACCCATTGATCATTCTGTTACTCGGCTCAGAATACCCTGTAATTCATTCACTCTTTGAATGGTTTTATACTTTTTGTTATGTTTGATATTATTGTATTTGAAACTATCCTCAACTATAGCAGAGAAAGAAATATTGTGATAGCTACTGTTAATGTCCTGTTGTCTTAATGTTAAGTATTGTGTTGCCTATGTTGTCCGGTTCTGATCTGCTCTGTACTGACCTCTTTTGTCTTATTCTCTTTAAAATAAAATGGAAAAAAAAAGAAAAAACAGAGTAATACCAAATAAAAAACTTAATGATGCACTTCAAGATATTAGAAAAACAAAAACAGTACAAATACAAGCCTAGTACAAGAAAAAAATATCATAAAGATCAAAATGAAAATTAACAAAATTGAAACTAAAAAATAACACAAAGAGTCAATGAATTGGAGGATTATTTCTTTGCAACAATAAAATAATTGAAACCTTAGCCAAATTTATCAAAAGATGGAAAGAAAAGGACCAAGTCAAAGCAGACATGAATTAACAGAAAAAAATAAAAGTCACAAAAAATCAACTCACATTCAGCCATCCAGCCTTTGACAAAGTTCTATAAATATGTGAAGATAGCCTCTTTAGCAAATGTTGGGGTAACTGGCTAGCCACATGCAAAGGACTGAATCTACAGCCATATCTCTCACCACATACTAAACTAAAATCAAAATGGACCAAAGATCTAAGTATTAAAGCAGAAGCACTCAACATCTTGGATGATAAAATGGTAAACTCTAGAAGTCATAGGCATAGTGAAGAACTTTCTGAACAGAACACCAGTTGCACAAGAAATAACATCAAGCATCAAGAAATGGAAGTACATCAAATTAAAACTGCTGTACAGCAAAGTAAACAACCAATAGAGTAAAAAGATAGCCTATAGAATGGGAAAATATACTGCCTTTTATTTCATGAACAGGGAACAAATATCTCAAAAATCTAGAGAACTCCAAAAAATTAGATGCCCAAAATAAAAGACACAATCAAAAAATGGGCAACTAAAATAAAAAGAAAATTGTCAGATGAAGAAAAGCAAATGACCAATAAATACATTAAAAATATTCAACAGTGCTGTCCATTTGAGGATTGTAAATTAAAACAACATTGATATTCCATCTTACTTGAGAAAAAATGGCTACCATCAAGAAATCTGATAATAGTAAATATTGGTGAGGTTGTGGGGAAAAAGAAACACTTCCCCATTGTTGGTGGGAATGTAAACTAGTACAACCACTATGGAAATCATGGGGAGGTATAGTGATTCCTCAAAAAAACCTAAATACAGAAATTCCTTTCAACTCAGCTATTGCTCTTCTTGATCTCCTCCCAAAAGAGTTAAAGACATCATATTATAGTGATATGTACATACATATGTTTATACCAGGACAAATCATAGCATAGAATGCTGTGTGTCCAGCAGATGAATAGATAAAGAAAAGTGGTATGTATACACAATGGAGTACTACTATGCTATACAGAAGGGAAATTTGAATCATCTATAGAAAAATGGATGCAACTTCAGAGCATAAAGATAAGTGAAATAAATCAGACACACAAGCTTAAATAGCACACAGCATATGAAAAACCCAAAGTACAAATAAGTTAAAGAGCAAAATAAAAGGTAGATAACAGAAAACAGGGAGATCTTTTGCAAAAAGAAAGGGAACCAAGAAATGGAAGGAGCAGAAAGAGAGGGAAGAGGATATTTTAAAAATTCAGATCTGTAAATGTACCAGGTACCTCACAATGAATATAATCATTATGTACTGCAAATGTATTAATAAAAATAAAAATGTTTTATAAAAGGGGTTAAGATTGTGAAGCTATTGAGAGAGCAAAGAATTTTGTAGGCTATAAAAGAAACAACATTAAAGGCAAACTATTAGCCAGTTTAAATCCCTCCAGGATTTACACCTAAAAATTGTTGTTTAAGAATTCTGAAGATATAAGGGCTGAGGGTGTAGCTCAATGGTAGAGTTCCTGGCGCCATACTCTGGCTTCAATTCTTAGTTCAGTTCTTTAACTTATTTACACACACACACACACACACACACACACACACACACACGAAGAAAAAGTAGGAGAGGAAGGCTTTCTTGGCCATTCTTTCAAATGCCTCTGACTCAAATCAAGGCAAGGAATATCAGTCAGAGACAGGAAGAATAATATTTTGGCTTCTCTCTCTTCCTGGTGTCTAACTCTGTGCCCATGCCTCCGCTGGCAAATCTGTTCATAACCCAAAAGTAAAATAACTATGAAAAAAATGAAGTTTAGTAGAATGCACAGCAGGACAGACGTGGTCAGGAAATAAATCTGCAACAAATTGACAAAATGACCAGTATACTGTGTAACTCAGAAATAAGGTAGCAAGAACCCAAGACGAATTTCTTCCACTCTACTTTGCTGTCAGTCAGACCTTTTTATATATCCTCACCTCCTTCAATGTACTCCACGGTGACTGAAATGTAAAGGTTTTTGTTCCCACAGAAAGGTTAATTTTAAAGTCAATCCACATGCCTATCTCAGCTCTTCTGCCCACATCACTGGGTAAAAAGGGAGTTCAACAAGAATACTCATAAACTATGCCAAGTTATAAGCATTTACAATTTTAAAGGCCTAAAATTCCTTATTTATAACTCTTGCTCCTTTTATTTCCTGCCGTAATGATACAGAGTTGGAAAAGCATCAGCATCTGAATTCTAAATCTTCTCTTAAAAGACAGAAAAAAATTATATTTTTATAAAAACATTTTGTTTCCATCTTCTTCACACTTCCAGTTCTCTGCTTGCTTACCAGAAGGTTTAAAGCACTGTTTGGTGTGATAGGATTAAACAAAAAGCAAGCGTGCTTCTCCACAGACTTCCCCGCATTCTCGCACCTCAACTTTTAATTAAAATTCTGTCAGTCGGGGATAAGGGAAAAAAATACAAAGGCAATTATATACAGAAAACAAAAGAGCATATTTCACCAAAGCATAAGCTATTAGCACTTTCTTGGCTATCTGATCATCTGAATTTAAAACCACATGCTAAGCCCCGATGAGATGCCAGCCTCCAATGCTGCAGAGAAAGAAAGTCAATGCCAAAGCAAGAGAAAAGGAACAGGGTGCCTTCCTGAGCAGACAAAGCCCTGTGAGGATGTCAGTCAGCTACATTTCACGCGCATCTGCCTGAGCCTCATCGTGAGGAGCGATCCTGATGAGCACCCTTTTTGAGGAATGTGCAACATCGATGAGGACCCAGGAAAGCAAAAATCCTCAGGAGGAAGGTTACATTCATGATGAAAAAGACAAATCAACTTGGGCCAGAGACACCTTATTCATGACTCATACTGTGTGGTTTGAACAATACAATTCCAACAGTTACGTCACAAGATGATGAAAAGTTTAAATGGAGCTTGCCCCTCACCCATCACCTTCTTTCTTGGACAGTCTTGGGATTTCTGTCCGGAGAGCCCTAGAAGTCCTCCGACCATTTTTGAAAATCACTACTCTGGGACCTAATTGTTACCAGTGCGTGAGTCTTTTACTTACACACCTGACAGATTTAACTTCCTATCAGTCCTAGCCAGGCTTTGCAAACAGTTAACCAATTTCAACGGGCTGAAAACTTCTCCTCCTGTTTTTAACCAACAAAACGTGACCTTTTGTTTCATCTGGTTTTGAATTTCCAGTTTGTTGACTTTGCTACATCAGAGATACTAGGTTTGTAGAGCTGGATGCGATAAAGAAACATAAATTAGTATATTTAAATGTCTACCACGTGAACAGTTTTGTAAATAAATGGTTTGTTTTATCATCTGGATGAATATTATGTCTGTCACTGACATGAGACAACTGACCAATATTATGCTAATTTTACTTCTCTGAATCTCAAAAAATTAAAGAATAAAACTTAAATATGAAATGAGAGATATGAGTGTACATGCATAACTTTATTTATATACGTAGCTTTATTTACCTTACAAATGCTAACCCTTCCCAGGGAACCACAGCAGCTTTCCTTTGATCCTTCTAAGCATACTAATTCATGTACTAATTCTAGCGATCATATCCAAGATGAATTTTAACTCAGGATTAGATACAAACTTTGGGTTAAGAAGGATTTGTTTCCTACACTCTTCTTAGGGTAAGAAGCAAAACTGACTCACATTGCTTAATCATCAAGTTATTTTATTGTAAGATGATCAAGAACTTAAGAAAGAACAGAGCTTGAAAATCCATACAGCAAGACCTGTTTCAAACAGTGTGGTTACAGTGTGGTTTGGTTAAGGATAGACAAACAGAACAATGCAACTAAAAAAGAGGATAAGAAAGCAACCCATATATATGGACAAAGACATTTACAGTTCCATATGGAAGAAAATGACCTTTTTATATAGTCAACTGTATGTTCATTTCACAAGAAGAAGAAATGAACTCCTACCATGTGCAATAGACAATATTAATTCTAAGAAAGTTACAGAGTTAAATATGAAAAATGAAAGAACACA
Source organism: Dolichotis patagonum (assembly GCA_004027295.1). NCBI lineage: Eukaryota > Metazoa > Chordata > Mammalia > Rodentia > Caviidae > Dolichotis > Dolichotis patagonum. The sequence goes on from PVJX010022419.1 coordinate 6,060, forward strand.
GATTCTGGTATAAAATATGGAAGAAAATCATGTCTTTGGAAACAGCAAAAGCATTATAAGTGGGATGCAAAAAAACCCACTATAAACTAAAGCTTAATAAACTTCACTGAAATAACAATATACTACTGATATCAACACTACTCCTGATACCTCCATTAGAACCACTGCTCTTAAAAATTTAGAAAATAGATGCAGATTCTGCCACCACTACACTCATTACCAGAATGTGTTCTTTGTGGTCCCAGGTTTTTACTTTGGTTTCCTTAGACTTTATTTGGGATTTTTTTTTTTTTTTTGCAAGGAGATGGGGTATGATTTTGTTTTGCATCATGAGTTACTCAAATCTAGGGCAAGTGTGACATACTAACTGGACCTATACATAGGAAACCTAGAAAAATTAATACCTAGTATTTTCAGCTTTCATAGTGAAAACAACTGTGCTCACAAAGTTACACGTTTCCAAAATTCAGGATGGCACTATGAAGGCGAGGCATCCAGCAAGAACAGCAAGTATCTATAACAGTCTCCAAAGCTACTTTTAAAGTGCTTGATTTGCCATGATATTGTCTTGCTAGTGTAAAAAACTGAAAGCATAAATAAGATCCAAAAGTTACAACAGATGTAGTAAAAGGGAAAGAAACTGCTCAAAGGAAAATTATATTGTTTGATCAGTCTTACATGCCTGTATCTGATAGCCTGAGCAATTACTTTGAAGATAATGATATACAATATAACAACCATTGTTAAATTCCTATCATCTATATGAAATCCTATATGGCCATTGTTTTTGTTACTGTTGTTGTCATCATCATTTTATTTTTGTTGTTGTTTTTTAATTGCTTGTTTGCTTCTTGATTTTTCTGTTTTTTTCTCTTTAAAATAAAAATAAGTAAGAAGTGCTCGGTTTGGAACATGAGGAGACCTCCATCTCCCCAGATTTCAAGGTGAAAACATATAGGGAGTCTCTGCCAGAATCTCCTGTGGATGCCACCCGGCCTCACCCCGATGCCCCAACACTCTTCCGGCTACAGGAAAAGCTCTACACAAATTGGCTCTTGATAAACAGAACAGTTCCTTTTGGTTGTTTTATTTGTGTTATTTTGTCCACTCACTAACAAAAGAGAAACCTAAACTGGCCTTGACAGATTGCTAAAAACATTAAAGCTTTTCAAAGTCAAATTCAAGTCCATTGTCCATACTCAAACTATTTCTTATATTGCCCTTGCTCAATACAAACCCATAGCAGTTCCCAGCACAAGGTGACACAGGTTTGGTATAACATTTTGTTAATCAATAAGCACTACAATGCACAGCAATTTAAAGAAAACCATTTGAAACATGTATTTTCTGACTTTCTCTGTCCTCTGTCTCACACAAGGTTACACCAGGGAAAGTTAAAAAGGAGAAAGATAGGAGTGGAAAGGATGGAGAAAGAATAGATCCTTAAGGAACTTTTGATGGAATCGGGAATGTGAAATAAGTCAATTTCAGTTAGAAATAAAATTACCAGTTATCACATAATAAAATGTTAGGTAGCACGCACATTCAGAGAGCACAGAGATCAGTGTAGCAATGAATTCATCTGAGAGGGCTCCATACAAGGACTGGCATGTAAATCAGCCATTGTAGGATAAGTTAAATAAGGGCAGGCAAATAGAAAAGTACGGAAATTTCTGTTTGTTGTGGTTTATATCTAGATGTCTCCCAGAGCCTCATGTGCTCACAGATGGATCTTCTGGAGGAGGAGTGGAGCATAGAGAACAAAATAAATGCCCCCATGGTCCACTCTATAGCCGATTTGCTGTTAAGAGCTGGGGCTTGGCCAGGGGAGACAGGTCACTGAGGGCAAGGACCTTCAAAGGTTATCTGCTTCCCTGGCTCCTCCCTTCTCTCTGCTTCCTGGTCACCATGATATGAGCAGCATTCCTCCGCTAGACCTTTTCACCATGCCTTCCTGCCTAGGAGCCAGCCAACTATGCACTAATAACATGAGCCAAAATAAACTCCTTCTTTAAACTGGGGGTGTCAGATATTTTGTCCCAGAGACAAGAAAAGTGACTGAGACTATTGTTAAGACTACCAGTTGTCTTGATTACAGAGAAGAGGAACCAATTCTAAATTATATATTAAAAAAGATTTGTTGGAAAGATACATTACACCTCCTAAAACTAACAAAATGCAGAGCCAAGCTTAAAATAGGAAGGAATAAGCAGATAAATGGATAAATAAATAAATAAATAACATGTGGTATTTATACACAATAGAGTACTACTCTGCCATGAAGAAAGATAATCTTGAGTCATTTGTAGAAAAATGAGTACACTTTGAGCCCACAATTTAAGTAAAGCAAATCAGACACACAAGCTTAAATATCACATGATTTCTCTTACATGAGATACCCAATTGTGGAGAGCCACAGCAGATGGCTAAAAGCCTGAGACATCTGAGAACACATGAGGACATGATCCCCACTGTCTAGTGTAGGCACATATTAGCATGACTTAGCACAGACAGCCACACATGCGCTACCCAGTTATGACACCACACAAGAATGTAAATCTTGATAATAGCCAATATGTACAGGCTGAACAATAAAGACGCTTGCTTGCTATTGCTGATGTCAATTCTGCATGCTTTCTTTTCTTTGGGGATCTCATCCAAAAAAATATCCCTTTAGCTCCCTGACCTCAACACCAATAAAGTATAAAATAAAAGACAGACTATAGTAAAAAGAGAGAGAGAAGCTATTGTACTCTAGTATGACCAATATACCTAAAAGTATACTTTGAATTAATATAATTCTCTCCTGCATTGTATATGTTTTTTGGTTGTTACTCTGTGTTTATGATAATTAACTCAATAAAGACTTAAAAATGAATAAACAAACCTAATGGTAACAAAAAATAATTATTTTCTCATACTTAAAAGATAGTCAGGAATCTAAATAGGCCACACATCAGTAAAGCACAAGCATGATCATTTAAGAGGAATAAACTAGCAAAGTCTCCAACACTAATATGAGTTAATGATCTGAACAGACATTTCTCAAAAGGCATACAAACGGTCAACAGGTACACACAAACAAAGAAAATGTTCAACATTACTAGTCATGAAATAAATGCAAATCCAAACCACAATAAAATATCACTTCACTCCAAGATACAAAGAAAAGTGAACCATTGTACACTGATAATAGGAATTGGCATTAGTATAACCATTCTGGAAAAAATATGGAAGTTTTTCAAGAAAATTAAAAGTAGAACTACGATATGACTTAGAAATCCCAGTACCAGATATATATCCAAAGAAATAAAATCAGTATATGGAAGAGGCAGCTGTACCCCAATACTCATTATGGGACTATCTTAAGCCAAGATGTGGTATCATTCGAAATGTCTATCAACAGATGACCTAAAATATGGTGTAAACACAATAGAATACTATTCAGACTTTCAAACAACTAAATTTTGTCATCTGCAATACTAATGGAAATGGAAAACATTGAAACAAGTACAGAAAAACAAATACTGCATGATCTTACTTACACATGAAATCTTAAAAAGTCAAACTCACAGAAGTACAGAATAGAATAGATTCACAAACTGAGGAGGGAGAGAACCAGGCCTCACCAGGAGGTGATCCCTGCCTGGAAACCAGCGTCAGAGCAGGCACTGCCAGAGGGGGGATAGCCAGACCCAAGCCTCTCTCCGTGAGTCAGCACAGCTCACAGACTGCAGAGGGAGAAAACAAGGCCTCACGAGGAAGTGATCCCCACCTAGAAACCATATCATCTTCATTGTTTTGTTGGCTTGGGTTTTCTTCTCTTTTGTTTTGTTTGATTATGTTAAATCCGATGCCATGGGCAGCTATTGGCCTGTTTTGAAGTCCCTTATTGCATTCATTGTTTTGTTCTTACTGTTTCTATTCTATTGTTTTGTTCAATTTTTATTATGTCCGAAGGTATCTGCAGCTATTTTGAAGACAACCAAAGGCATTATGGTAACGATTGTTGATTTTGTAAGGTTTTGAAGTCCTGTATCACTTATACTCATTTTGATTGATTTTATTCTGTTTTATGTTCCTCTTTAAAATAAAATAGAGTGAGAATAGAATGAACATTAGCAGAGACTAGGTTTGGGAGGAACTTGTGCTGAGAACATGTTGGTTGATGATGTAAAAGTTCAGTTAGATAGGAGGAATGTCAAAAAGATCTCTAAAATGTAGTGACCTTATTAGTAGTTTAAAGGAAAATTGGTTCACAGTTTCAGAGGTCTCAGTCTGTGGTTGGCTAACACCACGGCAGAAATGGCATGGTGGAAGAACAGGCAAAAGAAAAGTGTTCAATCCGTGATGGGCAAGAAGCAGAGAGAAGGGAATAACTGAGGCCAAGAATATTCCCAGGCCACCTCCCTAATGACCCATCTCTTCTGACTAGGCCTCACCTCCAAACAACACATTCAGTTATTAGTTAATCCACCAATACGTATAGCACCTCCACGATCCAGTCATCTTCCAAAAGCCCTAACTCTGAACACATGAGTTTTGAGGGAAGACATTTGAGGTCTAAACTCTAATAGTAACTAAATAACAATGCATTGTATTCTTAAAAATTGCAAAAGAGAGCCCTGGTGAGATTCTTAATGTTCCCAACAGGAAAGAATGTGAGGTTTTGCATATGTTAATTAACTCCGTTTAGCTCCAGCTCTTGGCAACCACCCCTCTACTCTCTATTCTATGAGTTCAACTTTTTAAGAGTCCACTAATAAAACGTACAAATGTAGGTTATTATAATTTTATACATTTACTAAAATTCATGTATTTATTTATATATAAGTAGTAGCCAATAGGAAAGGAAAATTAAATTTATATATAGATAGTGGCCAACAGTAGTAAAAACTTTTGATGTACCTATCATTGTACAAAGGATTTCACATTTATAATTTTAGGTCATCTCTTTTGACTTCATTTTATTCACCAGTAAAATTTAACCAAACATTCTTGCCCAAATTATCACATCAAGTTGTTATAAAGAGCAAGCAAATGACTAAATATAAGCAGCATTTTGGAAGCTTGCATCCAAGGGATTTGGTGACAACAGTTACATTTGATGGCTCACCCCTATCTGATTTCTACAAACATTTAGGACAGTGTTCTGTTCTTCGCTTTTCTGCTCCTTTGAGAATCTCAAGCTAGAAACACACTTTTAAATACAGCTCTCCTGGCTCCAAGACACGATCCACTCTGTAAAAGATAAATTGAACTTGTTCATAAAAGTGCACTGGAAGATGCCAAGGGAGAAAACTTATCAAAGAAAGGACACCAAGATGTCACTCATTCTTCCAATCTGCACTGGTGATTGAGAAAAATGTTTTCTTTAATACAACTTGATATTTTAAAAGATGACAAAATGAGGTCCCTTCCCTTCATCATTGACATTATGCCATTGGGGTACAAATTTGATCTAAGACATTTTAATGTATACCAATTGGTAGAGTGTGCCCAATGATGGAAATAATGGCCTTTATTCCTAGAAAAGCCCAGTGATGCACACATGATGTCCTTGTGTACTGTTGGAAGCGTTGGAATTAAGATTTGTACGCATAGATAAACTTTATAGCTTTATAAACTATGCTTTGGACATGTCGTTTTTCTAAAACCACCCTTGTCAAAGACAAAGCCATCAGCATATTTCATGTAGCCTATGGCAACAGCTCCTAACTTTCTCCCTCCTTTCACTTTCTCCTATTCCCCTTCAATATGTTCTTCAGAAAGCAATCAGAGTCATCTCTTCCATGTACATGTATTTCTATATATAAATACTTCCACACATTTCTGTATGCATGTGCTAGATCAAAATGATGCCTATGCTCAGAAGTACCCAACTGTTTCCCATCCTATCAAGAATGAAATCTGAAATATTGGCCAATGTTTATAAGGCAGCCTTTGGCCATTTTTCCTATTTCATTTTCTGTAGCTTTCCCCCTAAGTCACTCACTAAGAATACCTTTGTCTTGGGGGATTTAGTTGTGCTGCTCATTTGGCTTGAAGTGTTCTCTGCCCAACCCTATCCCCCTTTTTTACTATACAATTTAGTTCTAGCCTTCATTCAGGTATCTCTTGTAATGTTACCTTCTCAGGTATGTTATCCAAACATTCTGTCAAAAATATAACACCCTCGGTTACCCTTCCTCCTCGTTTTCCCACGTCATTCATCAACACCTGAATCCATTTACTATAAATCATTTATCACTTATTGTCCATCTCATCCACAAGAATGTAAGTTACACAAATACAGGAACTGTGTCTACTCTGTGCCTGACATTACTGAAGCACTGAATACAGTGAAGAAGATAGGCAATCAATAGGTATCTTGAATGAGACAGGTGACAGCATTCCAGATTGTGAAAAAAGCCAGTGCTCACCCTCATGTCTTTCTCTGACTCTCAATCTCAGGTTCAGTATATGCTCCCAGAAAACCATATTCCTTTCTTTCATGTAACTTAGCCTCTGTGTATGCATGAATTGATTGCTAGCTGATGAACGCCCATCTCCTCCAAAGGCTAAACCTCGATGAGAACACAGCTCACATTCTTTTTTTTTAATTTATGTTTGTTCCTCAACTTCTCCAAGTGTGCATCATATATAACCAATTACCAACTAAATGAATGTGTTCACTGACAAAAGAAGGTCTGGCAATGACTCAGTCCTGGTCAACAACTGAACCTTTGCTGGCCACAATTTGACAAGGCAAAATGTTTCCCTATGGAACAATTTCTGTTTCTTAAAATGATCATTTATCTTTATTGCATACCTTGTTTTGGAATCCAGGTGGCTTATAGCATATCGAGAAGAGCAAGGATTGATATTTAGACAGACCTGGACTTGAAACCTGACCTCCATCGTCCAAAGTTATGGTATATAAAGTAAGAATACAAGTACCCTGCTTTAAAACTATGAAGTCAAAAGAAATTCATATGTATGTATAATCTCCATATAAAATGTGGGCCCTGAAGTTCACTCTCTGTTTTGTCTGATAATAAAATTAATCTTGGTAATTATAAAGCGAATCTATTCTCTGCATGCATCTCTCTCTTTTTTTAATGCTGAAAGGGATGAATTCCATAATTCATAGTCACCTCTCAAACTTCCCACCACCACTTTCTTATCAGGACTCAGGACTCATCTAGACTTTCTCCTGGGATTTTTCTCAAACTCTAAATCCCTATTACTCTTTCCCTCTCCCCTTTTGTTCAACCTTTTTTCTTTTTCACTTTATTTAGACTTTTAATTGTGCTATTTTTTTCTCTCTAGGTTCTCTCCCTTTCTCAATTCCCTCTCTTACATTTACCAAAATAGATCCAACTATCAAAACCAAAAGAAAAACCAAGCAAAAAACTGAAAATGGAGACAGAATACTAAAAATGAAGGGTAAGAAGTACAGGTGTCTGCTTAGATTTTGCAGCTAATAAACATTAGAACTAAGATTAAAACTCAAGAAAGTCTGGAACTCTAAATCTGTCTAAAACTCAGAGTATTTGAGATCCTTCCAGTGAAACAAGAAGGAAGAAGCTTAAACCTTTCGCGCCCCTTTCTGGAGGGATCTAAGTAAAGGAACATGACATATGTTCACATACATATTTATATTTACTCCATTCAACAGTGGCTCCAGAAAGAGAGCTTGATGGGAGGGTTTGACTTCGCTGCAATCAGCTTGTTGACATGTCAGTTCTGTTTTGAAAAGGGCAAGCTGTGTCTATCTGCTCCAGCTGGTTGCATGGTGTGCCAATTTGGTGAGGTTTATCATCTGCCTCTAATAGCAGTGAGCCCCAGAAATGGCACAGAGCAATTTCCTGCTCTCATGTCTGCAGCACTTGAGAAAAATCTGGGGGCAATTTTTTAGTCTGAGGCAATATTTCTCAATGTTTTTATCCCTTAGAATTGCTACTTAATTCTCTCTTGACTCACTTTTGAAGTTGAAGGCAGAGTTGACCATGCTGTAATTCAGTTCCAACACAGGGACTGAAAGGGAGTCAGGATCTGAGGAAGGAGCTTAGGATAAGGGAACTGGGAAAGTGAGTCAGCTTCATCACAAGGCAATTTCTGGCAGAAAAATAGAACCACCTTCTCTGTCACTTTTTTTCAGTGAAAATCATCAGCCAAATTATTTTGTCAACTAGTGTCAGTTCACTGCTTCCAATTGTGACATTTCTCTTATTTCTGTCTTTGTCATAAATTCTAACATTTATACCCATCTTCTCCAAAGTTGAATTTCCTATAGTGAAAATGTAGCCACCAATTTAATCTCTCAATGTTTAGACATGGCCCCCACTACCTCATCACCTCCAGTCATGTATATAGACACATTATTAATTCACATGCTATTTAACTTGCTACTTTAAAATGATATAACATTATCCTTCAAAATCATTTTATTGCTTCTACTTATTGTTAGTAGCTTTGGCAATTTAGCCAACTATCTGCAGCTGTTTTTCTTTTTGTAAATGATTAGATTTAAATATAAAAACCCTACAATGCCCTTATAGCTTATTGTTGAGAAGCCACTGTATAACTGCTGGATATTTTTTTCCTTTTTCGATAGTGGAAATCGAATGTTTATCTTTCAACTGATAACTAAAATTGACTCCAGAATTCTAAGCCCTATTTGAAATTTCCTTACTGAATCAACCATTCCCTTATTATCCATCCCTGACACGAATCCAAAAGGCTCAGTGTGATATAGTTTCAGTGTCAGTGTGAATGAGAAACACCTAGCAGATTAGCACGTTTCTTGGTGTATCTAGATGACTGACTTACGGAAGATAGGAGACCCTTTGGTGTAAGTGACACCATCCAATAGGCTTGTAGTCTGGATGGAATAAAAAGGGAAAGAAGAAGGAAGCTTGCTTCTGCTTTTTCAGAGCTCCTGTCTTCACCATCACCTTTTGATGTCCGTCCCTAGGCTTCCAGCTCAGACCCCTTGCCTTGTTAATAATGGAGTTTTGTGGGACTCTGAAATGAGCTCCATGCCTTCAGCTTTTGAATGAATCCTTTGGTTCTCAGTGCCCAAACAGTCCTTTTGTGTTCTTCCACATCTTATTCTGCAGATTGCCATGGTAAGCCTACCTTGTAAAATATATTTTGTTGATCTAGTGAACCCTAATTCAGTGATGTCTGAATCTGTTTGACCCAAATGTTTGTTACCTCCCTAATATCTGACAATGGCTATTCCATTGTGGCTCCAATGTACATCCTTCCAATGTGGAGATTAGTGGCTTGGTAACAAGGACTTGCTGAGAAAATTATTTTAAGAATAAAAGCATCGGAACAAGTCAGTGTCTCCTGAGACCCAGCCACGTTGGAACTTGGGGAGCTGAACAAGAAAGCAACAAGTCCTTCCTCCTGGTAAGCAGCAGCACAAGTGAGAGGCGGGCATACCAGGAAGAGAACAAGTCAGTGTCTCCTGTGAGCCTACTGGTGCATGGGCTGAGAACCAAACGTCCCATTCTTCTCCCTCTCCCACTCCTCCCCACCCCGTTTAGCAACCGGAAGGTGTGGAGGCCAGCCAGAGTTGATAGTAACTAAGACACACAACAAGCAACTAAATGCTTGTATTGTTGGACTGACTGTGTGGACCTGAGGCGAGAGGTCTGAGCATCTCTTGGGAGGATGACAGTATGCAATATAGCAAACATGAGGGGTTTCCTTTTATCTTCTCTTTGAAGGCAAATATCATTTTCACTGTTTTGCTTTGTTCTAATCAATTGTCTTGCTCTATTCAATATTCTGTTTTGATAGGTTTTTACAGTGTTCTGTTTTTTGGTTTGATTTTGCTATATCTGATTGAATGGACAACTATTGTGAAGATAACAAGATATACTATGGATATACTATTACTGTTATCTTGGTATCCTGTTCTGAAGTTCTGTACCAATTTCACTGCATTATTTTGATTGGCTTTGTTCTGTCTTGTTTTGCTGTATTTTGTTCAAAATAAAAAAAAAAAAGAATAAAAGCATCTTCTCTCTGATAGTACAAGTGGTAGGATGGCACATTAAGAAGAAATAGAAATGTATTCATATGAAGGTAGCAATAAAAAGTGGGAGTAAGAAAAATGAAGGTGAGGATGAGAAAAGAAAGCATTGGTAGAAATACCTAGTTCCATGTTTGCTTCCCTCAAAATAGGTCTGGGCCTAATAGAATCTCAAGTTTCAATAATTGGAGTAGCACTTAGAAATCATCAAATTTAAATCCTTTCCATCATGGACAACAAAACTATGGAATGAAATGAAATTATATAGATTTTAGAGTCCACTTTCCTGAATCCCCATCAAGGGCCCTTCTCTAACTTGCTTCCTTTTACCAAAATTTTAAACTAACTTTTATAAAGAGTGTATTAATACTAAGGAAAAATGCTCTACTAATATTATTTTATTCATTTTAAGTAGCCTCCAACACTATCTGAAAATACTATGCACTACCCATTAGCTCTTCCAGAACTGGATTTGAACCCAAAATACTCTGTCTCTGAAAACACTTTCCCTTCTCACTGACTATGCTAAAAGCAAAAATCACAAATGTTTCTACTCTAACATGGGGAAAAGATATTACGCTTTTTCTGGAGGACATAGATTTTAAAACAACTCCAGAAGACTGTGTTACAGAAGATGTAAACCTTTCTAAAATAAATGGCATTTTAAGCAAATGCAAAATCTCTTGTGTACAACTAGTTAGGTATATGCAGACAAGATTTTGGCGGAGTAAAATATTTTGCTCATTCTGTATCTACAATTCAAGAGCTGCTCCCAAAGATAGATAGAAAGGGGGAAAAGGTAAAGCACTCACTGAAATTTATCAATGAAACTACTGATCTGTTATACTTTGATTGGAACTGACCTATTTCTGCTTCACTATTTTATATTCCCATTTAGGAATTTTGAAAAGAAGATCAGAAAACAGTGATTGCAAATAGTCTAGTTATATGAAAAACTTCCATACAGCCTCTTAAGCATGACACACTTGCAAACCTCTTCAACAACCCCATGAAATTCAGAGCATCACTTGGTTCCACTACCTACAGGGAAATGCAATTCTTGTCAGGAGTTACCTGCGGCTGATGCAGCTGACAACTGTTATCTAATCAAATCTATAAGCATCTCAGACAGGTGTGCCTCTCCCCTGGCCTAGGAAATCACTCTGAATAATTCATTATCTAATATGTTTCTCTAAGCCAACATACCTGAGGGAAAAAGCATCACATTACACCACTCTTTATATGGAAAAAAGGGAAGCACTTTAGAATTCTCATTAAAATGTCACAGGATCTTTCTCCTCACTATCACTCCTGTTAAAATTTTGCACTAGGGATATGCAGGACTTGCTGAAGTCTACATCCATACTTTGGATCACTCTTGCTCAAAAGATAATCCTCTTAATTAGTTTCAACCCATTATTAAATTGGCACCATTTTACTGTACTCAGCCTAGTCACAGAGGTAAAAACACTCACTTGGAAGCTCCTCCGATCTAGACAGAAAAGTTTACATAGGTTCCACTGCTCTCCTTCCAGTGCAGCTGCTTTTTTCTTGCCCAGGCACTCATTTCCCAAAACCACCACTGGAATGCCAGTTTTCTTTTTTTTTAACCCTTGGAGTCGCAGAAATTGTCTGCACTGAACTTATCTCCCTGGAACCCAACACAAAGCTATCCCCTTTTATCAGTGATTCTCAATGCATACCTGAAAAGCTTTCTAAAATACTGATTTCTGGACCCTACCCTAGAGTTTCTGGTTTAACAGTTTTGGAGGACATCAGAAAGTACATATTTGTAAAAAGTTTCCAGGTTATACTGAGGCTGCTGGCCTAGAGATCACATTTGAAAACTCCCAAGTTATAATTATATTACCAAAGAATGGCTGAAAAAAATACAACTTCAGATTCTTTCCACTAGGGGTTTACCTCTGGTAAATCTTTATTTTTCACAGATTTTCCAGGTGTTTACTATCAACAAGCATGTTGGAGATTTTGACTTGTCAAGAACAAAGAGTAACTTTGGACCAACAGCTTTAATTGTAATTATGAGTTGGGGGAAGATGGTCAGTGCAGGAGAAAAATACCTATTTCAGCTGGTCACTGGCATTCTCAGGTTTATTGTCTATGGGTTTGACTCACAAAAGGAATTTCACTAAATTAGGGCAATATTTTATGTCTTTCCTCTCAGATTTGAACAGTAAGACTACAAGAAGAAAGGAAAGAGGAAGCAAAGAAAGAAGAGAAAGGGAGGGAGGAAAGGAAAGAAAGAAGGGAGCAACAGAAAGGAAGAGAAGGGGAAAAGAGGGAGGAGGGGAAAAAGAGATGAAGAACAAATTTGACCAAAATTCTATTCGGGTCCTCTGAGCCTTCTTCTTGACTAACCATTGACTTTCACATGCATCTAGCAAGAATCCAACTGAGCCAATTTAGGGAAAATCCCCATCCTTAATATCTGATCAACTTCTTCATTTTCTACCCTCAATGTCTAAGGCTTTGGCCTTTCTTTAGCAGAAACACTGTTAGACCAATTTAACATGACTCTGCCCATCCTTGATGTTATTCTAAGTGATTTCCCATCCATTAACCCACTTGCTCTGCTTGTTAGCTATAAATCCTCGATTGTCCTGGTTATGCTTAAAGTTAAGCCCAATCTCTGTCCTACTGAATGAAGTCTTCCTTACTGCTTTAACAAATCTGAGAATAGTTTTTCTTTAAAAGAAGAAAGAAAGAAGGCACAGAAAGAGAAAACCAGGTTGAGATACATACAAATTGGTAATTTTGTGGAAACTTCTTTGAACTTTTCTTCCCTAAACTGGTAGCTAATAGAGCCAGTAATCCTGAGTGAGCAGGCTTCATTGACTGCCCAGCTTTCCAGCCCAGTGCTAAATTGTTCCAATTCAAATTCATTATATGAAAAGACAAATTAAAAATTTTAAGTAGTGCTATTTGAAGGCTAAAGCATATTCCAACAATATTATCCCTATTCTGATATTGTTGAGATTATGGTCATTGTGAATACAACTCTAGCTGACATTAGAATAATAAGGAATGTCTAAAAAATGTATAAGACCTTGTACAGTAACTCTGATTTCATTGGGCTGGATAGAATCCAGCCATTGGTGGTTTTAGAAAAACTTCTAGCTCAAATATATCACCAAAGATGAGAACCTATATGACATTATAGATAGCATCTCTGTGTCAATACAGAAAGTGGGTTTTCCAAAGATGGAGGACTGGTAGGTAGCAGGAGAGGGACCCTCTCTGAGAGAGACAGCTCAAATGCCAGAATGGAACACACTGGAGAGACCCAAACAGAGAGAGATGGACTCTCTCAACCCAGGAAGACACTAGAGTGAAAAAAACCACTCGAATATGAGGTCCTGGGGCTACCATTAGAGAAGCTAAGATCAGTGGGCATGGCACCCTCCTCGAGCCATCTGAATTCCTGCCCAAGACTGACCTGACCAACCAAACCACACCAATGCGATTGGCTTGAGTGGCCGGAGTGTGGAGCTGAACAGCCCTGTGCGCAGCTCACCCGGACCCGGCCCTGCACGTGACCCACCCAGAGGCACTGTGAATTCGCACCGCAGCCGTGCTGAAATCGGAGGTCAGGGAGCCCAGCAGTTCTCAGGGACCAGCATCAACATGCAGTGAGTGACAGAAATAAGACCCTCCCGCGGGAAAGGGGCAACCAACTGGACGACATGTTGGATTTGGGCAGGACAGCCCTAACTCCATAAGGAAGTGGCTTCAGTTGGTTGCTCCCTTTGCCAAGTGGATTGGTGGAATTTGCTTGGACTGAGCCATGCCCCTGGCCGGGACCCAGTGGGTCACTACAAATTAATTCCCTGAGCTCGGCGCACACTGACGCAGTGAAGGCCTGCAAAGGTTTACTGGCCCAAGGGGAGGAGCCAGCGCACACTGCCCTTGTTTGAATTTCAATCTCTGATAGCAGACTCGAGAGGTCAGAAGACCCTACCCTGCACGCTCCAGAGGAGACTTAACCAACAAGAAAAGGGTCTGGGAATTACACTGTACACTTGCATGGAAGGAAACAAAAACATGATGAGAGGGAGAAATAAGAAAAAACCCCAGCCCCCAACCCTGAGAACATTGATCCAGGAGAGGTAAATACAAAAGAGATTGAGGGCAGCAAAAATGCAACATCAAAGACAGAGGTAGCAGACATAAAGAGATATCTTCAGGACCTCATAAGCAGGACCAAAACTGAAATATTAATTCAAATTAAACAAGAGATAAGTAGATTAATAAAAGAAAGGCTGGGCACCTCTCAAGAAGACACAGACAGAAGAATGGAGGAACACAAAATGAAAGAAACGTTTAATGAAGAAAACAAGAAAAACCTAGAATTCATGAAGCAGATTCTAAGAGATTATCAGGAAACTAAAGACTCCATAGAAAGCAGGCAAAAATACTTAAAAGAAGCCAAAGATAAACTATCAAAAATTGAACACAGGCTTGCAATGTGTGATCATGAAAGGGAAGATCTCTTAAAAATAACAAGGGAGCAGGCAGTAAAGATACAAAGACTGGAAGATGACAAGAGGATCTATAACTTAAGAATAAAGCATGTGAATGAAGAAGCAGGGGTGAAAACAGAGGAATTACAAAGGCTATTCACAGAAATCATTAAGGAAAATTTCCCAAGGATACGAAAAAGAAATGATGTTCAGATGTATGAGGCATACAGAACTCCAGCCACCTACAACCCAAACAGAGCTACACCTAGACACATAATAATCAAGATCCCAGAAATTCAATATAAGAACAGAATATTGAAATCCATCAGAGAAAAGAAACAGATCACCTATAAAGGAAAACCCATCAAAATCACGGCAGATGTCTCGACACAGACCATCAGGTCAAGAAGAGCTTGGAGTGAAGTAATTCAAGTGCTGAAGGAGAACAACCTCCAGCCCAGATTGATGTATCCTGCAAAACTCTCTCTAGAAATTAATGGAGAAACAAGATGCTTCCATGACAAAGAGGAACTAGGAGAATTTGTGACCACCAGTCCTACCCTACAAAAAATACTGAAGGACATTCTAGGGAGAGAGAGAACAACAATACAAGCATTTCAGGAACCGTGGCAGAGCGGCCTCAGTGAATGGGGCAGACAGTGGAGTGGAACAGAAAAAAAGACAACCAATGGCAGAAAAACAGAATAGCAGAAATAAGGCAGAGAAGATTGGCTGTAATCTCTAGTATAGATGGCCTTGAAATATTAACAGAGAGAAACACAGGCAAAGTAGATCAGGAGATAGGGTCCATTGAGATGCTCTATATAAGGAGGCAGTGGGACCCTAAACAAGCAATGCACTCTATGGGAGTGAAAGGGGAGGAAAAAGGAAGGCAGAGGATATTGTTAATGGGGTAACAAGATTTAGAATTTACATTATTCTCATCACTCTGCTTGGATGGATTACGTGCTGTTCCAGTTTGTCTACTTACACTAGACTTAAGGACATGGTCAGCTTTCCCCAAAATAAGAAGACATATTATGGTAATCATCCCTAATTTCCTATCAACTTAATCTGAAGCCCTGTATAACTTACACTATCTTATTATGACTGATCTTATTTGAATCTGGTTTGTCAGATTGCTACTTTGTATTGACCGATTTTATTTAAATCTGTTATTATTGATAGCATCAAGTCTAAGAGTATAGGCAACTACACTGAAGATGACAAGATTCACTAAGATATCCATTCTTGTTTGGTTATTACTTGCTTTTGAAGTCTTATAATGTCTCCAATGATTCATTTTTATTAATATTGTTATATACTGCTGAGACATCATGGTAACCATTGCAGATCACCATGTATTGCAGTTTTACATGACTTTTTTGCTTCATGCTTTTCTAGGAATTGTTTTGTTTAATCTTGCTTTGTTTTGTTTTTACCTCTAATACAGAAAGGATAAATATACATTTAGAGACTCATGCAGTTGTAGAGCTTATAGTTTACAAGAACCAACTATATAACACATGTTGAAATGAACAATTACTTTGAAGAAAAAGAGACACTACAGTACCCAGTGCTGATTCCATGTCATGATGTGAAATCCAGCAAAACTATCATTCTTTGTTCAAAGTGATTTTAGCTTGCTTTGCCTTGTTTAAGTTCAACATACATGAAGGTATGGACAGCTGTTTTGAGGAGAATGAGAGACACTATGACAGCCATTCTTGGCTTCCCTAATGTCTGGTCTTGAAGACTTGTAATGCCCTCCTCGTCCTGCTCAGATCAATTCCATACTAGGTTGTTACATGTGAATTCCCTATATGTGACAATATGGACAACTATTGGGAAGAAAACAAGAGCCAATATGATAGACAGTGAATATCTCCGATTGTCTAGTTTTGAAATTTATGTCTCTTACATTGCTTTCTTGTGATCTGCTTTATTCTGTTTTGTTGCGCTTGATGTTACCCTATTGATATAATTGCATGTATATTTGAGTGGGTAAGAGGGATGACCATATTGCTGTTTTTGTCAGATTGTAGAGCAGAACTGTTAACAGTCTCACTGTCTGAATGTCTACTTCACATGTTTTAACTTTGTAATTTGAACAATTATTTCCAAGAAGTCAGTATGTAATTTGTCAAGTAATAATTTCTTAGGGTTTTTTTTGTTGTTGTTCTTTTCCTTTTTTCCTTGGAATTCTGTATTGTTGCTACCCATTATTCTGTTTTGTTTTTTTTTTCTCTTTAAATAAAATTTTTTAAAAATACAGAAAGTGACTGAGGTTTTAACTCAGCTATCATGTGTTACCCACACAGGTTGAATGTCACTGATCAGAAAATCCAAAATGCAGCAAAATCTCACACTTTTGAGTGCTGATATGATGCCACAAGTACAAAATTTCACAACATGACACTTTGTTTCAGGCACAAAATTATTTCAAATAATCCCTTCAGACTAATAAGCATAAAGTATGTTATAGTTTGGATCTTGACTATCTCCCAAAGGGGCATTTGTTAAAGAATTGGTCTCCAGTATGGCACTATAGTTAGGGAGTGGAACCTTTAAGAGTTGGGACCTGAGAGATCTTTAGGTCACTGGGGATATAAAAAATAAGCTTTCCATCACTGCAACAAGCTTGAGAAAGATAAAAGATAAAAAGTTTATTTTATTTTATTTTATTTTATTTTTATTTTATTTTAAAAGATAAAAAGTTTATTTTTTATCACAGTTGAGAGGTTTCAGTCCATGGTCACCTGTCTCCATTGCAGTAAGTCATATGGCAAAGCAGGAGAATGATTCAGATGACAGCAGCCAGGAAACAAGCAGAGAGGAAAAACTATGTGCAAGAAGGTTTTCTCCTTCCATGGCCCCAACCTAATGAATCACGGTGTTGTCCACAATCAGGGAGGGTGTCCCCCATCAAGTGCTGTCCCACATCCCAGTCATCTCTGGAAACACCTTCACAGACACACCAGATGTGTGTTACTAATTTCTTAGGCATTTTTTTTAATCAAAGTAACAATCAAAATTAACCATTGCAGGTCATTCATTTGAAGGGGATTTGGGGATAGCAGTGCCCTCATCTTTTTGCAGCCTGACCAGGAGGTGAATGGTTTTATTGCACCATGTTTCTTTTACAATGTCCCGCCTCACCACAGGCACAAAACAATGGCACCAACTTATCAAGGACTGGAAACTTCGCAAGTATGACTCAAACAACAGTTTTCTCTTTATAAGTTGATTATCTCAGGTATTTTGCTATGTCAATAAAACAAAACTTAATACTAGGTATACAGAAAACATAAATGAATTTTATTTAGGCTTGCATTCCATCCCCAAAATGTGAAATATATATATATATTATATATATATATATATATATATATATATATATATATTCCAAAATATTTTTTAAAACCAAACTCTCAATTCATATGATCAACCTTTATTACATCTGGAAAGTCACTTAACATTACTAAATTTCAGTTTTATCATCTATAAAACAAGAATAAAATATCTACCCCAGTTAGTGATGCATAAAATGTTAAGGAAATAGGGTATCTATTCACTCACTCCTTCACTTGTCCATGTATTTTTTATTAATTCATTTAACAAACTTTTGCTGGTCATTTACCACATGCCAATATATCTACATAGGTGTACCATGCAGTGATGAAGATAGCCCAACACATTCCCGCTCTCATAGAACATTGCCAAGTCCTAGAAGCATAGCACATAAATTTGTAACACAGCGGTTTTCCAAACAGGAGATAATAATCTTTATTTTTGTAACATTAAATGGTAGAATAAGAGGCAGTATGTTTTATGTACATCAAAGAAATATTCAAATCAGTAAAGTTTCTCCTATGGTTATCATTTATATATTAGTACATTATAAATCTGAAGACCAATTTAGCTTTTCCCTTTTCTATCCATAAATCAAAGGATGATAGAGCTGTCGCATCACAGACCCTGAGAGCTGCAGGTAATCTCAGAGATCATAAACTAAAACCTTCATTGTGCAGATGGGAACTCCACAACCCTTCACTAGACCCTCTGTCCTTTTCAGGTCAGGCATGCAGTGTTCTCATGAGTTAATCCTCCTGTATTTGACCACCACATTTTATAATGCAGTTTCTGAATAATGTTTATAGACTAAGCAAATGAATGAAAAGTGAGTAAATAAAAGTCAAAGGTAATCTTTGCTAAAAGACTGCACACTGAATATTGGGAAACCAAACGGGCAAGTTTTCAATATAATAAAGTCTGATCAAAAGCCTATAAATATCTCCTTCCTCTGAAATAGCACCATACATAAGCATGGTGAGATATTAAATAAATTTTATAACAAATAAGTCTCTTTTCAATATAAATTAATAAATTTCCTTTTTACATTATTTTTAGTTATCTAAGTCCTTAGCCTTTACTTAATGACGATGCACTTGATTAAATAAAATGAAAGAAAAATGAAAGTTCTTTCAGACATTAAAATGAATAATGAGTTTAGACTTAATCCAAAAGCAATTTGACTTTAAACATTCATATGAAATTAAATGAGCCATTGAATTTGCTGTATAAGCAAGCATTAATCTTATCAAGCTACGAAAACTAGAAAGTTATACAGTGACCCATTAATTTCAGAGCCTAATACAAGGTCTGTTTAATGCCTACACTCCATTAAAAAGTCTTATTCCACAATGTAAGTGCTTTTTCATAAAAGTTTAAACCTCAATTCATTGTTTTACTGCTCCAATCTTGTCATAATCTACTCTGACAAGATTACAGCTGCAAATCTGAATACAGTACGTAGTGTCATATGAAACAAAGTTTGTTCATGGCCTGCTTCCATCAAAAAGAGGACATTTATATCATTGGCAAGAATCTTACATAAATTACTACAGCCCACTCCTCTTCCATCCAAAGATATTCCCTATAGATATAGTACTTTGTAATTCTCCCATTGCGTGAATCGATATCCCTACTGCTTAGAGGCAATATTCTTTCATGGATTTACACAAGTCAAAATCATCATTCTAGTACACAGGAATCATATTCTAGACACAAATAGTTAAATGTCAAAATCAAATAGCATACATTTATTGTCACGCACTTAAAATATTTATCTGTATAAAAACTGAATCATGATTTCTCTGAAAAATATTATATCCCAATTTTCACCTCCATGTGGAACTCTCCCATTTTGCAGTTGAAACCGTAGTTGAACAAATGTGTTTTTTTTAAAAATGTAAAGATAGCAGTGTTACATTTATTGGCTTATGTTTACTGTCTTAGGTACTTTCTCATCAGTGGAACAAAATATACAACACTTACAATGAAAGGAGGGAAAGTTTATTTTAGGTCATAATTTATAAAGGTTTCAATCCATAATCAACTTGAAGGCAGGGAAGCATGGTAAAAGAGAAACAGTCCATGGAAGGGTAGGCAGAAAAGAGCAGCCAGCATGCCTTCCATCTTTCCTTTTATATTTCATCCAAGCTATCAGCCACACCCAGGGTGGGGCTTCCCTTACCAAACCCTAGAACAATAGTAATCAGATTAATCCAATCATCACACACCTTTAATTCATATGCACATACTTTAGCTCTGACTACCTCCAAAAAGCCCCACCTATGATTGTATGAGGTCTTGGGGAAACATCTAGATATAAGCCATAACATTCAGTTATATGAAAAGTTTCGTGTTGAATTTCATGGTGAATGGCATTTTATTTTCATATCATCAATGTTGGAAGATATGAGAGGGGAGAACAGGAAGAAAAATATAAGCTCTTTGCTGGCATATAATACCCTATCACTATCAATTTTGCTTCACTATCAGTTTTATTACATGCCAAACAGACCAATCATTTCACAACAAGCAAGAGGTAATCAAGGAAGTTGAATCCATACAGAATATGACCAGTGTGATATGGACTTTGAAATACTCATATGTGTTTCTTATTTCACCCTCTTCTGAAATACTTATTAATAAATATTTGTTAGACATTGGCTAGTAATTCAATAGCAGCTTGTTATTTGATATTTGAAATTTACAACTGGAAATTTAAGTAATGAAGTCTATTATTAATGAAGAAATTTCTTGGAAGTATGAGATACTAAACCACTGAGGAACTTTTTGTAACAAAATGACTTACAATGTAAATCTGTGCTTTGGGCTGGCATCCAAGATCTTTGTGATCTGCCTCCTAAATACAAAGTATGAGCTTGGGATTTTTTTAACTATATGTTTTAACTCCATATCTTCATTAAATTTCCTCCCCTTCTTCTGCATGACTGCTGAAACAAGGGTGCTTGGGCTGGTCCAAGAACTACCTCACCCGACAGAGTGGCATTCCTGAAGGGAAACTTGAAGGAAGCTTCTGTTTCTTTGTACTCAACCACAAAACTTGAAACTACATTTTATGAAGTGTAATTATTAACTGAAGTGTGATAATGAGTACTTTGAATTCTCCTAAAAGGAGAGACGAACGTATATAACTTTGAAATTTTTAAAAATTCTTTTAAAAAAGGAAGCATTGAACACTAAGTACACTTTGATCTGTGATACTCTGCCGAGTTATCATTATTGTAAACATGTCCTAATCTGAGAACTAAACTCTCCTCATATTTTGGAGAAGCTGCCCCTTTGGTGAGTCTTCCTACGACGCAGAGCTACCTAGCATCCTACTGATGAGAAATCATGTTTTCAAGAGTTAGCAGCGTTGTTCGGCATCATCTGTCACTAGAGATTGAGTAGAGCATCACCACTTTTATGTTTCACTTCCTCATCTTTAACATTGAGGATATTATGACCTACACTGCCTACCTCATGAGATTAAAAGGATCAAGTGGCATAATAGAAACAAAATTTTCTGAAAGAATTGACCTACGGTCACAATAGTTTGTTTCTCTTAACATTCTCTGAAAACACTGAAGACAAGTTCAATGTGAACAGAATCCTGAGAAGCCAATTTCCTCCGCAGCCTTTCTCAAGCAGTATGCCCTGGGGGCTCTCTTTTCAAAGCAAAGCCCTTTACTTTCCCACCCTTGAATCTGTGAATGGTACGGACCCTCACATTCCTCCCATCCCCTCGAGGCATCATTTGTAGGGTCCTGATGTAAAGCATTTGGCTTCTTTTTAATATTAATCTTTTCAGGAGCCAAACTCTCCTCTGTTCCATCTTTGCAGGCCCCAACTTTACAAGATTTCTTTCTAGCCTAACACAAAACTTTTAAAATCATTCAGCTGTGCTATTTGCTCATAATCTTCAATGTAAATCTGGCTAAAAGCCCACAACAGCATCCATGCCATAACCTGAATGTTGAGCTGTCTTGAAATTCCTCCACCAAATTAATTAGTCTGCTGCCCTTAATCTCAGTCTCCTGCAAAGTCTCAGGACAGGAACAAAATGTAGATAAATTTTCTGCCAGAGCATAACACGCATGACCTGTCCAACTGCCAATGGGGTCCTTCTTACCAAGTGAAACCTCCTGATCCTGTTCTTTTTCATCTTTTTTTTTAAATCATCATTCTGGTTTTCTGAAATCTGACCAGAATGTCCCAACAAGCTCAGCTTACATCAGTCTAGGGCTTCTCTAGCTGGCATCTCCAAATACTTTCGACAGCTAATTGCAAAACTCCTGACAGCTAATTCCAAAAGCCTTTAAGCTACATAGTCAAATACAGTCACAGAGACAGCCCCACTTCCAGTACCAAAATCTGTACTGTATTATCTGTACTGTTACTGTATCATCACAGAGACACAATATACAACACCCATAATTTAAAGAAGGAGCGATTTACTTTGGCTCATGTTTCAGTCCCTAGCCAGCTGCTCCAAGGCAGGGTGGCATGGCTGAGGAGTGATGCTCATTATGTATGGTGAATAGGAAGCAGGAGTTCTGGGAGGAACTTTGAAGGGAGATATAACCTTCTGTGTCATGCTCTGCCCCCCTACCCAGTGACCTGAATCTTTTGACCAACTCTCACCTTTTAATAGCAAGTCATCTGTAATACCCCTATAATCTAGTCATCTTCTAAAGGTCCCACCTATGCAAGAGCCTTTAGGGAGACATCTATATATAAACCATAACAGAAATGAATGAGCTCTGTACTGGGGTCTCTACCCACTTCCAGTAACTGTTTCAGGAAACTAGTGTCTCTGCCACTGATTTTATCTCCTCAATAGACATGTGGCTCAGGAGGTGGTGTGTACATCTGGGGGCTGCTCAGATCCCCAGATCTGCCTACAAAGGGCCCTGTGAAGGTGTAGGCACTCAAGGAGGATTCTCAGACCATCTATGTTTGGCTGGATGCAAAGGTTAACTACCTCATCATAATTGATTGCCCCATAGGGAATTCAGATCTTGGTAGTCAGCTATACTTCATATCATAAGTAAAAATATTCTCTAATTTTATGCCATCCATTGGTCTGCTATTCTCCTAGATGCCAAACTGAGCCTACCATACCACATCAGTCTATTCCCACTGGATGGTGTATGGCCAAAAGATGTCCAAAAGCTCAGACAATGTGGAAAATTCCAGAATGTCCCTTGGTCACTATACTATGAATGGCTTCTGTTACTTTCTTCTTAGACCACACATTCCTAACTGGGGCTGGGACTACTACAATGGAAAAGTGGCTAAGCTGCTGCACACTCAACTGGTAGATGCCTTGGGAAGTCTTCTGAGCTAATGCATTACCAATAGAATAAATCCCTCTGGGACCTACCTACTCATCTGTACTACTACTTTCCCACTGAGCCAGGGTAGGTGGGGCCATCAATTAGTGATCAGGCAAAGGACTGTGCACTTGTGAACATAGTAACTGCTTTGCCCAAGCAGGTAGCAGATTGCTATAACTTTTAGATCTATAAGGCTCTAAGAGCAGTGTCCAGCTGTGTTCACTAAACTAATGGTTTTGTCCAAAAGCATGCCCATGAAAACTGAACTGGGAGAGCCAGTGGATACTCCTTGGCTAGATACTTGCTTCATGTGGCCTTAGAATGTTGGCAAGTCTTTGAAACTTTGCTTCAATCTGTTATCCAAAACCTAGCAAGCAAGCTGCTGTTCAGGCTGTGGGTATCTGCCACAAAGAAGGGCCCTGGAGAACTCAGTTTTGCTGCCTTGATTCTATGGACATCAGCACAGTTTTGAAGAGAGAAGGCTGGGACTCAAGACTGAGTTTTTGTTTTAAAGATTGGACCAGTCCAGGGTTTGGTTGAGGAAAGCTTACAGAAGAACATAGAATCCAATTCTTACTGACTTGTAATGAAAGTGCAAATGTGTTGTTTTGTTTTTCATTTTCAGGAAAGTTCTACTAGTGTTTTCTAAAGTGTTATATTTTATAAACACATAAACTATGTCCCACTTAAAAGGCTTTTAACTGCCAGCCTCCTCTGTTTCATTTTTCTTTGCCCATTAACCACTGCCTTTTGTCCACTATTAAATCTAATGTGTCTGCAGGAGAACAGGATAAGAGCCAGTGTTGCCAGTACTATTCTTACTCATTGTATCTCCTCCCCAAACTATTATGCTAATTGTCCAAACTACTACTTATGGTGTCTGCTTTCCAGGCCAATTAGAACAGTGACATCTTTGAGAGCAGGGTTTGGAGGCTCCCAATCTTAGCTTTTACCAATTAGCCTAACTTTGTCATACATATTGTGCCTCCTGTTAAAAAGAGATTCTTTCATTAAAACTTTAAGAACTTATATCCTAGACCAGATGATTTTGGCCTGTGTTTATTCCCATTCTTTTTTTTTTTTAAATAATTTTATTTAAAGAGAAAAGAACAAAACAAAACAAAACAAAATAGAATAAAGGGTAGCAACAATACAGTATTCTAAGGAAAAAAGGAAAAGAACAACAACAAAAAAACCTAAGAAATTATTGCTTGACAAATTACATACTGACTTCTTGGAAATAGTTGTTCAATTTACAAAGTGAAAACATGTAAAGTAGACATTCAAACAGTGAGACTATTAACAGTTCT
>PVJX010022420.1:0-30570 GCA_004027295.1 Dolichotis patagonum
GAAATTGAGAAAAAAGTGTTCAGAAGCAATGATGCCTTCCATTTGGGCTGGGATGTTAAAGCACCTATGCTGTCTCATCTTTCCTCTGGCTCTGTCCTTGATATCATCATTAGCTCACTCTGAACTTTCTTATTTTTAGGGTATATCATTTATAGACAAGACATACAATTTGGTTTGTTCATAAATACCTTAACTCTGTATATTTGTGTTTTGTAGATGTCCAGTTATTTTGAGTATATTTTTAGAACAAAGTGAGAGAATATTTTATTTTCTCTGTCTGGCTTGTTTCATTTAATATGCCTACCATTAAAAATCATTTATTAAAGTAATGCACTTGCTGGGCCACAGATCTACTAAACCTTGATTCATATGACTGAAGTTTAGAAATCTCCATTTTTTAAAAATTTTATTTAAAGAGAAAAAACAAAACAAAATAAAACAGAATAAAGGGTAGCAACAATACAGAATTCCAAGGAAAAAAGGAAAAGAACAACAACAAAAAATCCTAAGAAACTATTACTTGACAACTTGCATACTGACTTCTTGGAAAAGTAGACATTCAAACAGTGAGACTGTTAACAGCTCTGCTCCATGATCTGACTAAAACAGCAATATGCTCATCCACATTACCCACTCAAATATACATGCAATTATGTAAAAAGGGTAACATTAAACACAACAAAACAGAACAAAGCAGGTCACAAGAAAGCAATGTAAGAGACATAAAATTCAAAGCTAGATAATCGGAGATATTCACACTCTATCATATTGACTCTTGTTTTCTTCCAAATAGTTGTCCATATTGTTACATACAAGGAATTCACAAGAAACAACATAGTATGGAATTGATCTGAGCAGGACAAGGAGGGCATTTCAGGTCTTCAAGACCAGACATTAGGGAAGCCACGAATGGCTGTTACAGTATCCCTCATTATCCTCAAGCTGTCCATACCTTCATATGTGTTGAACTTAAACAAGACAAAGCAAGCTAAAATCACTTTGAACAGAAAGTGATAGTTTTGCTGGATTTCACATCATGATATTATGGAATCAGCACTGGGTATTGTAGTGTCTCTTTTTCTTCAAAGTAGTTGTTCATTTCAACATGTGTTATATAGTTTGATCTTGTAAACTGTTTATAAGCTCTACACATGCAAAAGTCTCTAAATCTATATCTATCCTTTCTGTATTAGAGGTAAAAACACAACAAAGCAAGATAAAACAAAACAATTCCTAGAAGCGCATGAGGCAATAAAGTCACATAAAACAGCAATACTAGGTGATCTACGATGGTTACCATGATGTCTCAGCAGTGTATAACAACATTAATAAAAATGAAACATTGGAGACATTATGACTTCAAAAGCAAGTAATAATCAAAACAGAGTGGGTATCTTAGTGAATCTTGTCATCTTCATGTAGTTGCCTATACTCTTAGACTTGATGCTATCAATCATAACAGATTTAAATAATATCAGTCATATAGAGTAGCAATCTAACAAACCACATTCAAATACAATCAGTCATAATATGACATTATAAGTTATAAAGGGCTTCAGATTAAGTTGATAGGAAATTAGGGATGATTACCAAAATATGTCCTCTTATTTTTGGGATAGCTGACCATGTCCTCAAGTCTAGTGTAAGTAGACAAACTAGAACAGCACATAACCCATCCAAGCAGAGTGGTGAGAATAATGTACATTTTAAATCTTTTTACACATTTAACAATATCCTCTGCCTCCTTTTTTTAGACAAATCCTCCCCTTTCACTCCCATGGGATGCACTGCTTGTTTTGGGTCCCACAGCCTCCCTATATAGAGCATCTCAATGGACCTTATCTCCTGATCTACTCTGCCTGTGTTTCTCTCTGTTAATATTTCAAGGCCATCTAACCAGAGATTACAGCCAATCTTCTCTGCCTTATTTCTGCTATTTGGTTTTTCTGCCATTGGTTGTCTATTTTTCTGTTCCACTCCACTATCTGCCCTGTTCACTGAGGCCTCTCTGCCACTGTTCCTGAAATGCTCATTTTCTTGTTCTCTCTCCCTGGAATGTCCTTCAGTATTTTTTGTAGGGTTGGACTGGTGGTCACAAATTCTCCTAGTTCCTCTTTGTCATGGAAGCATCTTGGTTCTCCATTAATTTCTAGAGAGATTTTTGCAGGATACATCAATCTGGGCTGGAGATTGTTATCCTTCAGGGCTTGAATTACTTCACTCCAAGCTATTCTTGACCTGATGGTCTGTGTTGAGAAGTCTGCCATGATTTTTCTGGGTTTTCCTTTATAGGTGATCTGTTTCTTTTTTCTGATGGCTTTTAATATTTTGTTCTTATATTGAATTTCTGGGGTCTTGATTGTTATTTGTCTGGGTGTACCTCTGTTTTGGTTGTAGGTGGCTGGAGTTCTGTATGCTTTATACCTCTGCATATTGTTTCTTTTTTCTATGCTTGGGAAATTTTCCTTAATAATTTCTGTGAATAGCCATTGTAGTTCCTCTGTTTTGATTCCTGCTTCTTCATTCACATACTTTATTCTTAAGTTATAGATCCTCTTGTCGTCTTTCAGTCTTTGTATCTTTACTGCCTGCTCCCTTGTTATTTTTAAGAGATCTTCACTTTCATGATCACACATTGCAAGCCTGTGTTCAATTTTTCATAGTCTATCTTTGGTTTCTTTCAAGCAGTTTTGCCAGCTTTCTATGGAGTCTTTAGTTTCTTGATAATCTCTTTGAATCTGCTTCACGAATTCTAGGTTTTTTTCTGTATTCTTCATTAAATTTTTCTCTACTTTTGTGTTCCTCCATTCTTCTGTGTGTGTCTTCTTGAGAGGTGCCCAGACTTTCTTTTATTAATCTACTTATCTCTTGTTCAATTTGAATTAATATTTCAGTTTTGGTCCTGCTTACGAGGTCCTGAAGATATCTCTTTATGTCTGCTAATGCTGTGTTTGATGTTGCATTT
Organism: Dolichotis patagonum; assembly: GCA_004027295.1. NCBI lineage: Eukaryota > Metazoa > Chordata > Mammalia > Rodentia > Caviidae > Dolichotis > Dolichotis patagonum. The sequence goes on from PVJX010022420.1 coordinate 2,966, forward strand.
TTGTTGCCCTCATTCTCTTTTGTATTTACCTCTTCTGGATCAATGTTCTCAGGGTTGGGGGCTGGGGTTTTTTTCTTATTCCTCCCTTTTGTCATGTTTTTGGTTCCTTCCATACAAGTGTATAGTGTAATTCCCAGACCCTTTTCTTGTTGGTTAAGGCTCCTCTAGAGGGTGCAGGCTAGGAGCTTTTGTCCTCTTCAACAGGCTATCAGAGATTAAAGTTCATGCACAGGCATTGTGCTCTGGCTCTTCCCCTCTGGGCCAGTCAACCTTTGCAGGCCTTCACTGCATCAGTGTGTGCCAATCTCAGGGAATTAATTTGTAGTGACTCACTGGGTCCCAGCCAGGTGCATGGCTTAGTCCAAGCAGATTCCACCAATCTGCTTGGCGAGGGGAGCAACCAACTGAAGCCACTTCCTTATGGAGTTAGGGCTCTCCTGCCCAAATCCAACATGTCGTCCAGTCAGTTATCCCTTTCTTGTAGGAGGATCTTATTCCCATCACTCACCACACATTGATGCTGGTCCCCGAGAACTCCTGGGCTCCCTTACCTCCGACTTCAGTGCAGCTGTGGTGTGAATTCAAGGTACCTCTGGGTGAGCCACACGTAGGGCTCTTCAGCTCCAGGCTCTGGCAGCTCAAGCCAGTCTCTTCAGCCCAGAAAACATTGTCAGGTCTCTGGCAGGGATTTAGATGGCTTGAGAGGGCACCGTACTCGCTGACCTTAGCTTCACTAATGGTAGCCTCAGGACCTCATATTTGAGTGGTTTTTTGCACTTTAGTTTCTTTGTGGGTTGTGATAGCCCATCTCTCTCTGTTTGGGTCTCTCCAGGGTGTTTTATTCTGACATTTGAGCTGTCTCTCTCAGAGAGGGTCCCTCTCCTGCTACCTACCAGTCTGCCATCTTTTGAAAACTATCCAAAATCTCCATTTTTTTATGAAAAGCTCAGATGTTCCTTATGCAGTCCGAAATTTAAAGACATTGTCCCTTAGGTCTCTTTCCTTTCCTTGCTGCAACAGCTGCTGCCCCTTGCTTTACTTACATTTTTTGTTTAATTACCTTGTCTTATCCTGATTTAAGCCCTTAAACTTTCAGAGGAAGTAATTGAGCTCTTCCACCTAGGGTTGAGCACTGCTCTGTGCTGCTGGTAGGGATGATCCAAAAGAATGCCAGATCCTCACTGATCTCAGAGGTGACCATATCACTAGGGAGACTAACAACAATAAAAACAAGTTGGTGTGGTGGTGCAAGTTTTTAATCTTAGTACTGTGGGCAACAGAGGCCAGAGCATTCTTAAATTTCCAGTTATTCTTACTGCCTCTTCCAAATGGGACCTCAGCTCCAGGCAAGTCCTATGCTCCAGCTTTAGATGCTTGTTGGAAGGAATAGACACCCAATCCTGCCTGTTTTCAGCCCCAGCTTCCATTCAGGAAGCAGCAACAGGAATCAAGTGGACAAATTGCCAGCCACCAGGTTAGGGATGGTGCTGTGACTCTGTCATTCTGCAGGGTGGGTATCACCCTCTCCAAAAACCCTGACTCCAGCTGGTCTCAGGCCATTTGGAGGACTCTGAATAAATGATAGGGTGATAAAATAGCCCTCTATGCTCCAAGGCTCCTTCCAGCCCAGGTCTTGATCTTCCAGGGCAGATTGCCATCCTTAGAAAACAAGAGCCATGACTCATCTGGTTCTAGTCTAGCGTCAGCTCCACCTCATAACCTGCCTTCTCTGTCACTTGAGACTTTCTCCTCTTCCACTTCATGCTTCTAACCTGATGGATGTGGATTTCCTGAACTCCTCTATGCACTTGTGGCACTCTTACATCCCATGGGTGGCATCCCAGTCCTTCCCCTTGTACAGTTTTCATTTTTCCATACCTGGAGCCCTCAGCCAAGAACAGGACCACTTTGGTAACCTCCTTGTGAAGGTGTGGCCCCTGGAACAGCAAGCAGAACATGGCTTTGCCTGGTGAGGTCTGCCAGACCCTGGGCCAGAATCTTGTGTGTGGATCAGCTGTGGTAGTAGGAGGTGGAGTGCCATCTAGACCTAAACCATCACATCCTGGTGCAGGCAGAGCATGATGTGCTAGCAAGATCTTACCTAACAGCAATCAGGCAGAGATCAGGGACCAAGACTGCAACAGGGATGGGGTAAGGCTAGGGCAAGCTTGGAGTCTTGGAAGCAGCTGCTGGATCTTCCTCTCTGATGAAGTCTAGGTGAAGCTCCAGGGAAACCAAATGTGTGCAGGCAATTCCTCTGTGGGCTTCATGTTCTTCCTAGCACACTTCTCTGAGTGTCTCAGGAGATGTGGGAGATAGTATATATTGTCTCCCCCTGGGTTTTAAGGGGGATCCTTTGCAAGTTCCAGTTGATTAGAGAGAAAGAAATACCAATTTCACCAAGTACCCTGAAGCAGTCCACTTAGAATCCTGGGCAGGAGCAGTAGCAGATGCGTGGACCTCGAATACGTTGAGGACCAGGCTGTGATCCTTCAGGTCAGTCTCAGCCCTTTGTGCCCTTTAGGTTGGAGGAAGAGATGCGCACATAGAAGGACACTGAGCACAGCCTTGTATTCTTCTGGAAGGTGAGTTCAAACCTCAGACAGTTCTGTTTATATCTTGCCACCTGGTCACATATTACTTTCCAGGCATATTTCTGACTCAAAAAATCATGTTTTCTCCCTTGCTTATTGGAATGAATTGATTTATATGTGTTTTTTAACAGTAGGAAAAATTAATTTTCCAGCCAAGTATAGCCACTGAAATAAATTTAACTCATCTATTAAATATACTCTAGCATTAATGATAAACAATATTGAATTCTCCAGAGGTTGATTTTTATCCGTCTGTATTCCATGTTGAACAAGTTGTCAAAATTTTTCTATTAATTTTTATTTTAGAGTGAGTTTAAAAAACAATTCATAAAGCCCTCTCAGAAGTTTTACTGACAGCTTCCTAATCTCTCCAAGTGTTATGGAACCCACCTATAATAAACTTGTCACTATGTGAGCTGCTCAGGGATGCAGTTCAATAATGACATGCACGCATAAGAGAGGCTGCATAGGTCACAGGCACTTGCTTTAAGAGACAGTATTTTAAGACCATCTGTAAGAACTCCCTAAAAGTATTTCCTTCTACTGGTTTGGTGCAAACCCAGAAACATACCTAGCATTCCAATTTGACATCAATGAAAAGGTGATATATTAGAGATTACTAATTCTGTACTGTACTTAGGTAGCAGAGTTTTTACCTACTAGGTTTTTGTTCTGTTTTTGTTGTTGTTGTTGTAGCACATGGGGTTGAACTCAAGGCCTCACAATTGCCATGCAAGCCTGTGCCACTGAAATATATGCCCTGCCCTAGGTTTGTTTTATATACCCACAATGGTCTTTATTTCAAATATTCTGTTCCTATTTATTAAACTATCTAACCTCACATAAAAGATTAACATATGACTTCTTCATGATTCTGCTGTAAGTGTTTTGGAACTCTTTGTTATAACATGAATCAGAATGTAGTGCAGTAAAGTATGTGACATCTGTTACTGAATCTCCTCCATTTGAATGTGAACTCTACTACCCCAACACCTAGTCAAATTAGCTGTGTGTGTATGTCAATAGTGTGTAAAATAAAATGATGAAAATATCAATTCCTACCAATTATATGAATAACATATGCATTTATTATTTAAAAATTAATTTGTATGCATTTTGGAAAGTTGGATGTATAAAATGATATACAAGAATAAAGACCATCTTTCCAAAAACCAGAGGTCACTACTATCAATAAGTTAATATATATTATTTGAGAATATTTTTATACAGATATATATCCATTTACTCAATTGGTACTAAAACTAGAAGGTTTTGTGTAGGTTTTATTGTAAGCTCCTTCCTTCTGCAGTAGACTCCAGTTCCCATGTCAAATAATATGTATTTTGTATAACACTCAGGGTATTTTTAATGCTATTGACTGAAATTCCAAAAGTATGATTTAATGCACAACTCAGAAATAATTAAAATGAAACACAAAATATTTAATCAAATATAAGACTGCACACTCAATAAACCTCAAGAATTTATCATAAAAATATGTAATGCAATAATAATATCTATCTAAATATTTGCTTAATTTAGGTATTCGCAGACTTTGGTGCATGTTGGAATCATTTATACATACTTTGAAGGAAGATGGGGTAACCAAAGTGTAAAGATGATTAAGATATATTTATACTCACCAATTCCTCAAGATGAACATAATCATTATGTATCTCAATAATGTAAAAATAGAACAGACAACATAAAATTTTTAAGGAATGTGAGAAATAGTCAAGCATATACTGTAACCGACTATGATAGAATGCCCCAGTTAAAAATTGATTTTATTTGAAAATTTCAAATTAATCTTTTCCAAAGCAAATCAAGACAGGAAAGTAATAATCTGTCTTAGAAGTTTATGGTGCAATAGAGAAAAAAGCTAGTTCATTAGTTACAAAAATGTATTAATTATATAAAAGTTAAATAAGGAATTAAAGGTATCTACTAAGTGCAATAAGAATATATAGAAAGTAGCAGTTAATCGTGCCCTATATACAAGACTTCCAAAACAGGATATATCTGAGCTGGATTCATAAAGAAAAAGAACAGTGGAAAAACAGAACCATTATTGACTTGAAAGCACATTATATCTGGAGTGAATTATACACATGTAAACATTTAGGGATATTTCAATTTGTCCTTGTGAAATTTGAAGTGCCTATGTGAAAAAATCTGCTTTGGTCTAATAGGAAAGAATAGTGCTAGAAATAAACATATTTTAGTCATCACTATACGAATAGTCTTTGGGAGAGGTACAGAGGGTGTAATATGAAGAAGTTAGGTTTCCTGATTCTGATGCCTAAATCCACCTGAATTTAACAGCTCTGCCTGTTGACATTCACATGAATCACTATATGCCTCGTGCATAGTTGTAATTCATTACTTGTAAATAGATAGTTAAGTGGAATGTTTGGATTGGTTAAGAGTAAATATTACTTAGTGGCCCCAAGTATATTTTTTCATTTTTAATGATCAATTTTTAAATTTCTCTAAAACAATCACAATAATCCAATGAACACATGGGAACTTTATCAAATGTTACTATGGTATAAATAAATGAATAGATCTATATTTTGGTTACATGCATGCATTTTTGCATCCTTTATAGAATATAGGTCATTCTAATGTTGGACAAGGGGAAAGCTAAATATTGATGATGGCTTTCTTAAAAGTGACTTTTTGTTTTTCCATTTTGGAGGTACAGTTCACTGAAGCAAGCACATCGGTGATGTCAATGAGAGTAATGGTGCTATTTTCACCCTTTCTAATTCCGTTACTTTGCCATTCTCTTTTTTCAACCATAGGCATTAATGTTTCATGTTGATTAAATTTTAACACCTGAACTGCCCCTTTATGTTACACACAAATGATAAACTTGAATGTTTTGGACAGAGGGCAACTTTAGTTTCCTTTAGGCATGTAGTGAATTTATTAAACCACATACCTCAACACCCCAGACATGGCTCAATTTGTTTTTCTGTACTTACCTTAAGATATAAGGTTTAGTTTCATTTTTTAAAATTAAAATTTATAATACTAAAATTGCATCTGATTTTGCACAGTAATATAGGTGGAATCCTTGACAATTATATATGAAGCACTTTTTAAACTGAGAATCATATATTCTCCAGATTTACTTGCATTATAATTTTAGAAATGCTTTTTTTTTATAGATTGATGCCCAATTAGCAGTGTTTTCTAACATGTTGCTATCACCTCTCCTTTGTTCTGAGACATATATCTTAATTTTCAAGTAAAAGCTTAAAGTATTATAATACAAACCTCTCTTTTAATGGAAGCTTCCAGAATGGGATAAATTAAATTCTAATTCATTTTGTGTCCTATAATTTTATTTGCTCCCTGGTCTTTGCTTATAGATCACCCTAAGTAAATGTGCTTGACTGGGCATTACCATGGAATAATAAATAATCACATGCTTTCTGTACTTTCTTAACTTTCTCAAAACAAAATTTAATTAAATTTAAAATTGACTCTTGTTTTCATTATGCCAGATGGAAGTGTCGGCAGAAAGCCTGAGCTGCCTGGGACTGCTGCTGCTGGGCCCACCCTTTCTCCAGAAACATCCAGGAAGCCTGCTGCAGGCCAGAGTTGCCAGGAACTGCCACTGCTGGGCCCACCCTTCGTCTACCAGGAGCATCATGGAGGCCAGAGGTGAAAGGCTTGAGCTGCCTGGCACTGCTGCTGCTGTGCTAGCCCTTCCTCCAGGAACATTGAGGAAGCTAAACACAGGCCTGAGCTGCCTGGGACTGCCACTACTGGACTCACTCTTTCACTGGGAACATCGGAACCTTGGACTACATTGGACTACCATGCAGGCTCGATGAGAGAATCAGGAACCCCTCAATCAAACAGAAGACCTGAACAGGCTCCAGTCAGTGTGGTGAATGTGCCCCCTAAAATAGAGGTCTGAAGTGCATACTTGGGAGCAGAAGTGAAACTCCTTCCAATTGAAAGACCTTGGCTAACCTGGCAAGAGAGTGGGTAACCCCTTCCCCCACACAGAGAATATCAGACAGGTTGAGGAGTGCACCAATAACACCCCTCAAACTTAGAGGAAATTAAAAGAACTTATGAGACCCCTGGTGGCACAGTATGGCCTCAGCAGACACAAGAACTGTAGCCAGGGAGACCTGAAAACCTGCACCTGAAGATATAACAACAGCAGTTGCCCTACATCAATATTTCTAGGCTAGTTAGCCCACAAAGAATATTGGACTCACCCAATAGGCCCTGTAGGAGGAATTCAGGAGACTGGATCTCCTCTTCATTGTGGTCCCAGCAATTTGACAAATATCAACCACAAAGTAGGACCTTCAAACACACACTACAGAAAGTTGTGACTGTTGGGATAGAAAGACCAGATATTTACCCAAACAGTGAAAATGACTAAATGAAAAGGCAAAATGCAATACCAGCACCATGCATGGGCTATCACCACTGGAGGGGCAGCCATACTGCAGCCCCTTCCAGTGCATGGGCTGGGAAACAAGAAGAGTGAACCCCCGCCTCCAACTCCCGGCATAACTGACCCACTGTTCCAGAGAAACACAGGCTGTGATGATAAGTATTGGGGAGAAATGCAATTTGATGCTCGCCATGATTTGTATTTCACTGATGTTTCAGGTTTAGGGCCAGTGGTCTTATCATCTGTTCAGAGGATAGTGGTACACAGTGTGGCATCTGTGCAGGACCTCCTTCTGAGGGTTGGTAGCCATTGTTGATTCCTTGTTGTCTTGTTTTGGAGTCCTGTATGATTTTCATGCTTTATTTGGTTTGGGTTTTATTATGCTTTTTTAAAAATTTTTGTTTTATTTGAAGGCATGGGCAGCTATTTCAAAGATAGTGAGATATATTATGGTAACCACTTTGGACTTATTATTATCTTGTTTTGAATTCCTTTACTGCATTCATTGTTTTGCTTTTATTGGTTTAATTCCATTCTGTTTTGTCTGATTTTTACTATGCCTGAAGGTATTTGCAGCTGTTTTGAAGACAGCAATAGGCATTATGGTAACCATTGTTGATTTTGTATTTTTTTGAAGTACTGTGTCACTTGCACTGGTTTGTTTTGATTTTCTTTGTTCTGTCTTGTTTTGTTTGGTTTTATTCTCTTTTAAATAAAAAAATAAATAAATAAATCTGTCTTTCTGGTTTTCAATCTCCTTTTGCTTAGCTGATCTTTGAGTCTTTAATCGCTGCCCCAATTTCCTCACTTTGGACTCTTTTCAGTTCACTACACTATGTCTTCTATCTTTACTTCTCTTCTGAGTCCATTTTAAGAGTAGTGATAAATCTAATGTCAAAAATGTTCCTTAATTTATAGAGTAAGTTTGATACCACAGACTATCCCTACCTCTCTGTCAAACTGTTCTTACCTGAGGTTTACATGCAGTTATTTTTTCTTATTTTTTCCCTACTGCTTTGATCATTCTTGCTTAATCACATTGTGATTCTCTCTTTCATTGCACTTCACCTTTAGCTTACTCTGTCATATAATTTTCTCTGAGATCATCAAATGCATTCCAGGATAAATGTATCCTCTTTCCACAACCTATTTTAAAGTTTACCTGCACTAGTATTCATATTTGTTTTCTTCTTCCCTTATAAAAAACTTACTTTTTCTTACTGAAAGTCAGTCCCTTCCTTGTTTGATGAAGAAAGGCTGGGAATGGATGTTATCACTAATACCAATAAAGGAGAATATTCCAAGAAGAAGAGAAGGGTTAACTTGTCCAACATTTTTATTCCATTAGTTAATCCTCTAGAGTTTCCTTTGCTAACTCCTCCTTAAGTATTCTGTTTTAAAACACTGATATAACTTAACACTGAGTATCAGAAACTTCATTTTCCTCTTCCCTTCTTGTTTTAAATCTCAGGTATATCTTTATGGAAATGTGCTTCTGTAGGTTGAGTAACATAATTTGAGAACTTCTAAACCCAAATCTATAATCTAAAACTTGTCCTTGAACTATAGACACATATGCAAATTTCTAGTTTACCTTTTCATTTAGAAGACCAACAGACAATTTAAAGTCAAATACTGCTGAAAAAAATTCTTAATTTCTTACTCAACAAACTGTCCTTTGTTCAGTGTTTCCTACATCAATGAAAAGAACCACATTTCTAAAAGTTGCTAAGAACAGCAAATCTACAAGTCATTTTTGGTCTCTCTCTTCTGCTTGTCTTCCATATTGATTAGTGTGGTTTTTAGTATCCATATTGAACCTGTCTAGTTTTCATCTTCAATAATACTGCCTTAGACATATCTTGCATGAAGTATAATAAAACCTTTTTGGTCTTATTGGTTATTGCATCTTTATCTACCTCCAATCTAATTTCTTGAGAGTAAACAAATGAATATTTTTACATATAAATTAGATCATATGACTCTTAAACTTAAAACTCTTCAATGTTATCAAATTTTCCTTAGAGTAAAATCTAAGGCTTTGTGTTTTAGTTTCTCATGACTGTTTTCGTCTCATCTGGTGCCACTCTTGTTTTCACCACTAGAGGTTAAGCCCCATGAAATCAGTATCTTTTGTACTTCTCACTGCTGTATTCCAACTTCCTGATGCTGTGCTTGGCTGTTCTACAAATATTTCAAAAATGCATAATTAATATGAGCTAATTTCTGTTTCTACCATGGATAATATATGTCACTTGGTCACATTCCTGAATCTTAGAGTCCATGTTTCCTTAGTAGCATTATAATATTATCACACATGATTATTCTAAAGTTGAAATATTATTCCTATTAAATACCTAACATTCAAATTTGGCCATAGCAAACATTGAAAAGTATTAACTAAGCTAAATTAAATTATTAAATATCTTCAAACAAATTTGAATACACCTCATGTACCATCTTGAAAATGCTACATTTTCTCCCTTTCAGATCTCTTATTAATGGCTTCAGTTATTGTGTGTATATTAATCTGTCCTAATATATCTCCCAGAATTTATCTTGAAACTGCCATCTCAAGTTGTCTACTCTATGCCTCAACTTTAAAATTTTTATTAAACTTAAAACTTAAATATGAATTTATAGATTTGAACTCATAACTTTTCTGATACTCATCTGATTCTGTACTGTGAGTATTGATCATCTTCCTATTTATTTTAAATTAACATGTCTCGAGGTCATTCTATAATCACATTCTTCCTAAAAAAATCAAGAAGTTCTATTTCATTTCCACCATAGAATGTTACACATGCTAAAAAATATAATCATATCTAGAGGTTAAAAAAAGTTTCTTTAGAAAGGCAATATCTTTGAGATAATATCTTCTCCTATCACCCAAATAAATTTGATGAAGATACCCAAGCATGTAACTGATTGAGATTATTTTAATCTTTTAATGTTTTGATTAACATTTATAATTGAGGTAAAAGCCAACTATATCCATTAATCATTTTACTATTTCTATCAGTTCTGTCAGCAAGTAATTTGTGTACAAAAACCTGCAAATTAAAGTCTCCTGAAAACATGTAATTCTTTTATTTCTTCCATGAAGATTATACTGTGCAAGTATTATATAAAACAAAGTGAAAATGAGGAGTAAATTAGATCTTGAAAATAACAAGATGGTAAATGAGAGGAGAGCAATTATGTTGACAATGTTTCCTCTGTTAAGTCTATAGTATACATACAACATTATCGCAATACAGTAAGGACTAAAATAGTATTTTTTAAATTTTATTTTGAAGAGAATAAAACCAAGTGAAAAAAAAACCAAAATGGGACCATTCAAAACAGAAAGATGGGCACAGTACATAATTTAAAATCACAATACAAGGTGATCTACAATGGTTGCCATGATGTCTTGTTATCTTCAATACAATTGCCCATATCATCAGGTTCAATAAAATTGAACACAGGAGTACAGGACAAAATGAATAAAAACAAAACATTGGAGACATTATAGGACTTCAAAAAAGAACAATAGTCAAACAAAATGAGTATCATAATGAATCTTGTTGTCTTCAGAGTAGTTGCCTGTACTCTCATACTTGATACTATTAAACATAACAGATTTGAATAAAATCAGTCAAGACAAGATGGCTATCAAACAGGACAGATTGAAATAAAATCAGTGAAAATAAGGCAGCAAAAGAAATACAGGGCTTCTGATTAAGCTAATAGGAAATTCAAAATGTTTTCCATAGTATATCCTGCTATCTTTGGAATAGCTGTCTATGCTCTCAAATCTAGTACAAGTAGATAAACTGGAATAAATGGGATATAACCAAACTAAACACAGTGATGAAAGCAATATGGGTTTCAAATCATGATACATGATTACCAATGTCTTGCCTTCTTTAGACAATTCCTCCACTTTCACTTTCCCAGGGTGCAGTGTACATTTTGTACCACACTAACTTCTTTATTTTTTGGTTAGGAAGCCAACACACTATATACCTCACTGGTTCTGAACCTTTTAACCCCTGAGCCTGGTTTCAAGTTGTGTCCATTTACTTGCAAGAGCCTCAAGGACTTATTTTCTTTTTGCTGAGTATTTCTCCATTGTATAAAAATGTTATGTTTTTCCAAACAATCTGCAGCTGATGGGTGTACTACCCCTACTTTTTTCTGGTTCCCTGTCACATAGAGCATTATTTTCTCATCTTTGAGGTTCAGTCCATAAACCTTCTTTCTGGTTAATTATGTTTCTTATATAGAGCATCTTGATGGACTCTGTCTCCTGATCCATTGTGACTGTGATTGTTTTTATTAATGTATCAAGGCCATCCATGTTAGTTATTATGGCCAATGTTCCCTGTCTCAATTTTGCCATGCTATTTTTCTGCCATTGTTTGCCTACTTCTCCCTTTCACTCCACCATCTCCCCCATTCAGTGAGCCACCTCTGTCACTGTTCTTGAAACCATGGTCTTTTTCTCTCTCTTTCTCTAGAATATCCTTCAATGTTTTTTTGTAGGGTTGGATTGGTGGTCACAAACTCCCCCAGTTTCTTTTTTTCATGGAAATATCTTGCTTCTTCATTAATTTTGAGAGATAGTTTTGCAGGGTATGTCAATCTGGGTTGGAGGATATTTTCTTTCAGGGCTTAGAATACTTCTCTCCAAGTTCTTCTTGATTTGATGGTTTGTGTCAAGAAGCCTGTCATGTTTCTGATGGGTTTCCCTTTACAGATGATGTTTCTTTTCTCTGACAGCTTTTAATACTCTGTTCTTGTGTTGAATTTCTGCAATCTTGACTATTATATGTCTGGGTGTAGATCTATTTTGGGTATAACTGGTTGGAGTTCTGCATGCCTCATAAGTTTTCTTTAATTATTTCTGTAAATAGCCTTTGTATTTCATTTGTGCTTACACCTGCTTCTTCACTCACATCTTTTATTCTCAAGTTATAGATCCTCTTGTCATCTTCTAGACTTTGTATTGTTACTTCCTCATTCCTTGTTATATTTAAGACTTTTTTCCTTGTGAAATCACATGTTGCAAACCTGTCTTCAAGGTTTAATAGTCTCTCTTTAGTTTCTTTCAAACAGTTTTGCCAGCTTTCAGTGGAGTTTTTAATCTACTGGTAGTCTCTTTGAATCTGTTTCATGAATTCTAAATTTTTTATATTCTTCATTGAAGGTTTCTCTCCTTTTTTATGCTACTCCATTCTTCCATCTGTATCTTCTTGAGTGGTACTTGGAATTTATTTATTTTTCTTACATCTTCCTTTACTTGTATTAGAATTTCTGTTTTTAGTTATTTATAATGTGATAAAGATAATTCTTTATGTCAGATGCTGCTTTTTGAGACACCACTCATGTGTAAGCCCTGACCTCTTCAGTATTTACCTCTCCCAGACCAGTAGTGTTTGTGTTGGGGGCTGGAGATTTCCTTTTGTTTCTTTCTCTTCTCCTGTTTCTGGCTTCCTTTAGATGTGTGGACAATGGGGGTCACAACACATCCTATATTGGCTGTGATTACTCTGAAGCATGCTGGCTAGGGATTGCTGTTCTCCCCAGTCTGCTGATGATCACTGAAGTACAAGCAGGGGTGGGGCAGGGTGGCCCATCCCTTCTGAGTTTGTCAAGCTCTGGGAGTCTTCACCTTGTTAGTGTGTGCCATGCAGACAGGGCCAGTTATGGATAGCTTCAGGGAGACCTCATCCTTGGTTATAGGACTACACACAGAGGTGGGATGCAGGCCAAACAGTTCTCAACAATCTGCTCTGTGCTAGAAGTGGCTAACTGAATCTGCTGCAGTTCTGGTTCCAGGATTATCCTGCCTTACTCCAAGAAGCTGCCCAGCCCCTAAACCACTCCCATGGGAGGGCTGTTTTCCACGCATTCACTGCAAGCAGATAGAGTTCTCCAAACCAGATCTCCTAGCTGAGTCCTGCTCTCCATTGTGCTGCTCCCCTGTGACCACTTCCTCGCACGGAGGCCCTCAGGCTTGCCAACCCCCAACTTCACTGTGACCACATATCTCCAGATTCCAATAGCATTTCATACACAATGGAACTGGTTCTGGTGAGAATGAATCTGGCTACAGCCTTCTTTTCTTTTCTTTTTTCTTTTTTTCTTTTCCTTTTGTTTTCCTCTGGGTCAAGTGAATCCATCTCCTTCTGTGTGGTGTTCTCCAGGATGTGTTATTCCAGGATCTGAGCTGTTTCTCTCAGAAAGGCTCCCTATTTTGCTGCTTAATGATCTACCATCTTCTGTATGTCCACTAAAATTATGTTTTTGAAAGCAATGGCTTTACCTTTACATACACGTTTAGAATGATATATGAAATATCATTAAAGATTGTTCATAACTCATGATAATAATATCCAGAACAAATAATAGTTGAATTTTAAGTTATGGAAAGATAAATATAGCACAACTCATTCAGCAGTGAAATAAAACTACTGCATATATAATGTGTTATCATCCCATTATTGTTCTTGTCCAGAACTTGTAAAACTTGTAAAAAATTATATGACTAGGAGCTGGACCTGTTTGGGACTGGGAACATCACAGGAGGATCCACAGCTGAGAGCTGGGCTGCTCAGGAGAGCTAGGCCCACCCTTTGCCCACAGAGAACATTGAGGGACCAGTGCCTGGAGGCCTGGGGTGCCTGAGTGTGCCACTGCTTGGCTCACCCCTCCTCCAAGAACATCTAGGAAGTCTGACACAGGTGTGAGTTGCTTAAGACCACAGCTGCTGAACCGCCCTTCCACTGGCAACAGTGGACTGCAGCAGACTACCATGCTGGCTGGATGAGATGCTCAGGAACCCCTTACCCAAAAAGAAGGTTTCATCAGGCTCCAGCCAGTGAGGTGAGTTTGCCCCACAAAATAGAGGTCTGCAATGGGTAAAGAGGAACACAAGTAAAACTACCTCCAAGTGTAAGACCTTGGCTAAACTGTCAAGAGAGTAGGTAACTCCCACCCCTACACAAAGAACATAAGACAGGTTGAGGAGTGTGCCAATATTTCCCTGCCAAAATTTAAAGGAAATTAAAAGAACTTATGAGACCCCCAGTGACACAGTAGGGCCTCAGCTGACAAAAACACTACAGCCAGGGAGACCTGGTGACCTGCCACAATCTGAAGATATAAAAACAGCAGGAACTAAGAGTTGCCCTACATCAATACTTCTGTGCTAGTTAGCCCAGAAAGAATATAGGACTCTCCCAAAAGGCACAGTAGGAGGAACTCAGGGGACTAGATCTCCTCTTCATGGTGGTACCCAGCAATTTGGCAAGCATCAACCACACAGTAGAACCCTGAAACACACACTACAGAAACTTGTGACTTTTGTAATAGAAAGACCAGAAATTTACCCAAAAGGTAAAAATGCCTAAATGAAAAGGCAAAATGCAATCCCAAACATCTAGTCCACCAGGGACAAGTGGAGGCAATAATGAATTGGAGGACCCCAAAATAAATATACCAGAAATCTCTGAAAAGATAGAAAATGAAATAAAGAAACAAATCCATGAGGCTATGGAGGAACTCAAATTAGAAATAATGTCTTATGTAAAGACAAAAGTAACAACCTTAGTAAATGAGCTGCTCAACATAGCGAGAGAAGAAATAGATAAGAAACTACAGGAGCATGGGAAATTGATTGAAACTTTGAATGAACAATACAGAAAACAAGCAGAATCTGTGAAACAAATTGAAAGAGATATGCAAGAAGTAAAAAACTGTATTTTAGCCTGCAAAGCCACTTAAATAAAGCTGAGGATAGAATCTCAGACCTTCAGGACAGGATCATAGATAGTTATCTTGAAGGGCTTGAACCTATAAAAACAACAAAACAGCATGAAATGACAATCCAACAGCTGCAAGATGATGCCAGGAGAAACAATGTTGGAGTAATAGGCATTAGTGTGGAGGCAGGAGAAAATGCAAAGTATATAGCTATGCTGTTCATGGAAGTAATGGCAGAAAATTTCCCAAACATGGTGAAAAAATCTGATATACAAAAATGTGAGTCATATAGAACACCAAACAGTCATAACCAACATAAACCTACACCCAGACATAAAACAATTAAGACCTCAGACATACAACAAAAAACAGAATGCTAAAAGCTGTTAGAGAAAAGACACAACTCACCTATCAAGGAAAGCCTATTAGAATCACAGTAGACTTCTCAGCACAAACCTTCAGGTTAAGAAAAGTTTGGACTGAAGTATTTCAAGCCCTAAAATAAAACAGTTTTCAACCCATGATGTACCTGGAAAAACTGTCTTTCAAATTTAATGGAGAAACAAGATACTTCCATGACAAAGAACAAAGTAAGAAATTAATGTCCACCAAACCAACCTTAGAAAGAGTGCTGAAGGACATCCTAAATAGAGATAAAAATGACCACAATTTCCAGAACAACAACAGAAAGAAGTCACTAGGCTGGACAAGTGGAAAAATTCAAGAGGAACAACTAACAATTATAACTGCAACAAACACAGGAGCACCTAACTATACAATACAGATACTAAAGGACATGAAAAACAAATACACAAGAAGACAGTTATTACTAGGGACCTTAAAAGCCCATTGTCACAAAGAGATAGATCAACTAGAGAAAAAGTTAGCAAAGAAATAATATAACGAAATCATACCTGCAAACAATTGGACTTAGTAAATGTTTACAGAGTGTTCCACCAAGCCACATCAGAATACACATTCTTCTCAGCTGGACATGGAACATTCTCCAAAATTGACCATATATTATCCCATAAAACATTGTTAAGTAAATTCAAGGGTATTGAAATTATCCCATGCATACTATCTGACCATAGTGCACTGAAATTGGAAATTAATTGCAAAAGAAATTGCAAAACTGACATAAATACATGGAAATTAAATAACAACCTTTTGAACAACCAGTGGGCTACAGATAAAATAAAAGGAGAAACAAAGCAATAACTACAATTCAGTGGGGAAAAAAAGGAAACAACACATTGTGATCTATGGGATGCAATGTAACTGGCTTTAAGAGGGAAACATATAGCAATAAATTGTCATATCAAGAAAACAGAAGAAGCACAAATCAACAATTTAATGCCTCATCTTAACCTTCTAGAAAAAGAAGACCAAGTTAAACCAAAGATCATAGGAGAGAGGAAACTGTAAAGATTAGAGCAGAAATCAATGCAATTGAAACTAAAAAGAAATGCAAAGAACTAATGAATCAAAAAGTTGGCTTTTTTTAGAGAATAAACAAAACTGACAAACCTCTAGCTAACCTTACCAAGAAAAACAAAGAAAAAAACACAAATTCATGCAATAAGGACTGAAAAGGGGGAAATTACTACAGATCCCTTGGAACCGCAAAAGATCATGAATACCAAGTAACATAGAGAGGAAAACACAGAGGAAATGGACAGATTTCTAGAAACATATGAACTACCAAAGCTCAATCATGAAGTTATAGCAATTTTGAATAGCCCAGTATTAGCTATTGAAATTGAGAATGTAATAAAAAAAATTATCAACAAAGAAAAGCCCAGGTCCTGATGGATTCATTTCTTAATTCTACAAGAAATTTAGAGAATATTTGATGCCAATACTCCTTAAACTCTTTAATGAAATTGAAAAGAAAGCAATCCTCCCTAAATCTTTCCTGGAGGCAAGCATTATTCTCATACCAAAATCAGAGAAAGATCCAACTAAAAAAGAGAACTATAGGCCAAACTCACTAATTAACATAGAAGCAAAGATTCTCAATAAAATACTGGCTAATAGAATGCAGCAAATCATCCAGAAGATTATACAACAAGAGCAAGTGGGGTTCATTGCAAGAATGCAGGGATGGTTTAACATACACAAATCAATAAATGTAATACACCACATCAACTGAGCCAAAAACCAAAACCCTATGATTATCTTAATAGTTGCAGAAAAAGCTTTCCATAAAGTCCAAAACATGTTCATAAGAACCCTTCAGAAACTCGAAATACACAGTGTCTACCTCAAACTTACAAAGGCCATCTATGACAAACCAAGAGCCAATATTATACTATATGGACAAAAGCTGAAATCTTTCACTTTAAAATCAAGAACAAGAAAATGATGTTCCCTATTACCACTGCTTTTCAATGTAGTTTTGGAAACACTAGCCAGGGCAATCAGACAAGAGAGAGAAATAAAAGGAATAAAGATAGGAAAGGAAGAAGTTAAATTGTCACTCTGCAGATGACATGATTCACTATACAGAAGACCCAAAAGACTCCATTAAAAGACTACCAGAGGTAAAAAATAAACTCAAAAGTGTAGGTGGTACAAAGTCAACGTTATCAAGTAATGATTTCTTAGTATTTTTTGTTCATTTCTTGTTTTTCTGTGGAATTTTGTATTGTTGCTACCATTTTTTAAATTTTGTTTGTTTTGTAATGTTTTGTTTTTAAATAAATTAAATTTAAAAAATCAATAGCATTACTGTACACAAACAAGAAACTCACTGAGAGAGAAATTATGGAAATATGGCCCTTCACAATAACATCTAAAAAAAATGAAATACTTAGGAATCAAGCTAACAGAGAATGTAAAAGAATTATATGCTGAAAATTATACCACACTAAAAGAGGAGAATGAAGAGGATATTAGAAAATGGAAGGATATTCCTTACTTTTGGCTAGGAAGAACCAACATGGTGAAAATGGCCATATTCCCAAAACTGTTAAACATATTTAACTGTTCCCAAAACTGTTAAACATATTTAAGGCAATCCCAATCAAAATACAATCAACATACCTCACAGATCTAGAGAAAACACTCCTAAAATTCATTTGAAAACAGAAGAAAACTAGAATAGCCAAGGCAATTCTGGGAAATAAAGGCAAGGCAGGAGGAATCTCAATTCCTGACTTGAAACTGCACTACAAAGCCACAGTGATAAAATCAGCATGGTCCTGGCAAAGAAATGGACTGGAGGATCAATGGAACAGATTAGAAGATGCAAGTATAAGTACAAAGACACTCAGCCACCTGATATTTGACAAACATGCTAAATATGCTCACTGGAGGAAGGATAGCCTCTTTAATAAACGGTGTTGGAAAAACTGGCTCTCCACATGCAGAAGACTGAAAGTAGATCCATGCCTATCACCATGTACAAAACTAAAGTCTAAATGGATCAAAGACTTAAACATTAAAACAGAAACACTAAATCTACTGGAAGATAAGGTAGGTAGAAGTCTGGGAGACATAGGGGTAGGCAGAGAATTCATTAACAAAACACAAACTGCACAGGAAATGCTTCAGAGAATCAACAATTTTGATCTCATATTATTGAAAAGTTTCTGCACTTCAAAAGAAAACACCAACAGAGTGAAAAAAAATACCCACATAATGGGAAAGAGTTTTATACAGCAACTCCTCAGACAAAGGACTTGTATCAAGAACACATAAAGCATTGAAAAACATCAAGGCCCCCAAATTCAAAGGCCCTTTCCAAAAATGGGCATCTGAGATGAACACACAGTTCTCAGATGAAGATACACAAATGGCAAAGAAATACATGAATAAATGTTCACCATCATTGGTCATTAGAGTAATGCAAATTAAAACAACATTGAGATTTCATTTCACTCTGGAAAAAATAGCTCCCATCAAGAAATCAACTGATAACAAATGTTGGCGAGGTTGTGGGGAAAAATTAAGAGTGCTCCACTGTTGGTGGGAGTGTAGACTGGTGCAACCACTATGGAAATCAGTACTGAGAATTCTCACAAGACTAGTATTAGGACCTCCATTCAACCCAGCTATTCCCCACCTGGGTATATTCCCAGAAGAACTGAAAAGTTCATATCACAGTGATATATGTACACCTATGTTTATTACAGCACAATTTGTAATAGCTAAATCTTGCTAACAACCAAGATGCCCATCAACTGCAGAGTGGATTAAAAAGATGTGGTATTTTTATACAATGGAATATTACTCAGCTATGAAAATTGATGGATGGTCTTGTGCCCTTCATAGTGAAATGGAGATAACTTGAGACTACCCTTATTATTGCAATGAATAATAATCACATTTATAAATATCACATTGTGTCTGTAGTGTAAAAAGTAATAAGAAATGTAGAAGTAATTAAACCCAAAATGTGTAATTGCTACTGTAAAAAAGAGAGGAAAAGAAAGTGCTTTAATGGATATAATTGCATGTGTGTTTAAGTGTGTAAGATGGATGACCATATTGCTGTTTTTGTTAGATCATGGAGCAGAACTGTTAACAGTCTCACTGTTTGAATGACTAATTTGTATGCTTTAATTTTTTAACTTCAACAACTATTTCCAAGATGACATTATGTAACTTATCAAGTAGCGATTTCTTAGTGGTTTTTTTTTTCTTTTATTGTTTTCCTTTGGAATTCTGTATTGTTGCTACACTTTTTTCTGTTTTGTTTTCCTGTTATTTTTTCTCTCTTTAAATAAAAAAAGAAACAATTGATGGAAATGTTTCCATAATTACCATTGAAGTAATAGGGGCATTTCTAATTTTAAATTTTAATTATTGTAAAATAATTAAAGAATGAAATTCAGCTTTTTAGCAATTTTTAAGTTAATAGTTAAATAGTATTAGTTAAGTTCATGCTATTGTACAAACATAATATTTAAAATATTTACATAGTACAAAACTGAACATAATTTACAGAATATTTGTATCATGGAAAAATAAAATTCTGTGCTCATTAAAGCACTCCCTGACCTCTACCTGTCTCCAGGCCCTAGAAACCATTTCACATTTTGTTTCTATGGTTGTGACTATTGTAGCTATCTCCTTTCAGTTGAATCACAAAGTATTTATAATTTTGTGGATTTTTTTGAGTGAATTAATTTACTTAGGATAACACTTTCAAGAGTCATCCATGCTGTGGCATGTGTCAAAATTCCCTTCATTTCTGAGGGTGAAAATGCCATTGTGTATATGTACAATACAGTTTCTTTGCCCATCTATGGAAGTACTTATGTTGCTTTCATGTCTTGGTAGTTGTAAATAACAGTGCTACAAACAAGGGTATTCAACTCTCTCTTACATTCCCTGCTTTCATTTATTTTGCATGTATTCTCTGGATCATGTGACATCTGTACTTCAATTTTTAGGAACAGCCACATATTCCATAGTAGTGCTCAATTCTGCACATTTATCAATAATGAACAAGGATTCCTATTTGTTGATATCCTCACTAATTCTTATTTTTCTGGTTTATCTTTTAATGATAATAACTATTCTGATATGAAGATACCCTGGGCTCTATTTAACTTCTTTATATATTTTGTAACTGATAGTATTTTTAATTACAATCATAATCATATAGATGTATGGTTTTAACATAATTTTTGTTCTATATATGAATGATAAAATGATGCTAACACAACCATCACTGTGCTTACTTTGGAATGCACCCTTCACTATTTTGAAATAGAACACATTTAGTTTCCTTGTTGTTAAATAGATTTCAAAATTTATTGCTCAGTTATACCTGATGCTTTGGACCCTTTGATAAACCTCCTGCAAATCCCATCTCCTCCCACTCCAGTCCCAGGTAAAGGTAACCACCACTGTGAAGTTCACTTTTCTGTTTCTCACCTTTTAGATTTGGCATACAATTTATATTATGTTACTTTCACTGCTGTTACTTATTTCACTTGAAGTAACAACCTTCACTTTCTACTATGTCAAAGATATCATACAACAGGACTTTCTTTTTAAAGTAAGGCTGATTAGCATTTCATTTATGTATTTACAGTATTATATTATTCATTTATTTGTTGCATATTTTTGTTTCTTTATCTGCACCATTGTGAGCAATGCTGCAATAAATAAGAAAGTATTAATATCTCTTTCACATACTAATTTCTATTACTTTGGATATACAGGCAGTATTGATTGGGATTTGTTTCTTTTTCTTGTAATGCTAAGTTATTTTAATACTAAGTATTATTTAAATATATACAATAATCACATTAATCATAGGGAACTTGTACTTGTACATAATATATCTTGATTTCTCATTTTTTCCTATCACTTTTCCTCCAGTCAGCTTCTCTTTTCCTTGTTTATGATGCTGTTTTGTTTTGACTATCTTTTCAAAATTTTTTTCTTTTCCTTTCCTCTCTTTCTCCCTCCTTGTTCCCCAGTTCCCCTTTCCTTTTGAACAATTTCTTTTATTTTGCAATATCTATTATATATTTTTATTCTCATTTATACTTTCACTTTCTCACAGTAGTGAGACAATGCAATGTTTACCTGTTTTCCCAATTTATTTCACTTAGGAATTAGGACTCAATGTCTATCTTAAGTTTATCTTTCTTTATGGGAGAGGAATACTCCATTATTTAAAAAACACATCTTTTTTTATACATTCATCAGGTGTAAATGGATGGCCCTTTAGACTATACTCTTAAGTGAAACACATTGGACATTCATGTATAAATATTGTAATTGTCTCACCAATGTCAGATACTGAAACTATAAATAAAAATTAAATTATATAAGAGACATAGCGAAATGAGAAGAAATTGTTCAAAAGGACAGGGAAAATAGGGAGGGGGAGGGGAAAGAAAGGAAGGGAAAAGATAAGGTGAGAGAAGATGAAATGGAAACAGATTTGTAAACAAGGAGGGGAAGAGAGGTTAAAAGCAGCAATGGAAAACAGGAGGAAAAGAAAAGACAAAACAATATAGATTATGTACAGGTACAAAGCCCTATGACAAATGTGATCATTGCATATAACTAAATTGCACAATAAACTTAAACAAATTATAAAACATCATTTTTATCCATTCATCAGTTGATACATACTTGAGTTGTTTCAAAGATTTAGATATTATAAACTGTGCTGCTGTAAACATTGTTGCACAAATATTGCTCTGGTTTGATGTTTTTAATTCTTCCATGAAGGTAGCAAGAATGGAAATAGCTGGATCAAATGGAACCTCTAGTCTTAGTTTTTTGAGGAATATGCACATTGATTTTCCACAGTGATAACACCATTCTGCACTCCCTCCAACAGTAGAGAAGAATTCCTTTTAGCCCACACCATGCAACCATTTGTTTTTGATTGATTGAATAGCCATTCTTTTTGAAGTCAGAAGAAATGTCAACATTGTTTTAACTTTTGTCTCTCAAATCACCAAACATGTTGAATAGTTTTCCATATATTTATTTGCCATTAGTACTTCATATGTGAAGTGTGCATTGATCTCATAAGCACATTTTTGGATTGAGTCTCAAAGTTTTGGGATTCTGATTTTTATTCAATTCTTTTTATGTTCTAGATACTAGTCCTTCCTCCGAGGAACAACTAGATAAAATCATTTGCTACTGTGTGGGCTGTCTTTTCACATTTTTAGTGATACATTTCTGTGCAAAAGCTTTTTAATAAGATGTGATCCTTGGTGATTCTTTGTAGTATTTCCCATGCAGCTAAGGTTTTGTTTATGAAGTCTTTGCCTACCCCTATGCCTTCTACATATTCTCTCTCATGGTGGATCAAGTATTTGTTTTTCAATATTTAGATTTTTGCTCCATTTTGATTTCAGTTTTGTGTGTGGTGATACACATGAATCCAGTTTTTTTCTTTGCCATGCAGAAAGCCAGTATTTCTGGCACCATTCATTAAAAAGGCTATCTTTCTCCAGTAAAAATTTCTGGACCATTTATAATAGATAATGTAGCTGAATGTGTTTGAAGTTATTTCTGCATGTTTTAATCTGTTTAAGTGATCTTTGGGTCTGTTATTTTAACCAATACAATCCTACTTCTATCACTATAGCTCTGTAGTGTAATTTCAATTCATGGATTATTATTGCCTTTGTTGCTTAGAATTTTTTTAGGTATACTAGGTGACTTCTTTTTCCAAGTGAATTTTAGTATTTTTATTAGTTCTGTGAGGTATCCTAATGGCATTTTGATTGGGATTGTATTGAAGCTGCATGATAACATTGGTAATATGGACATTTTCACTATGTTGGTTCTTTCTGCTCCAAAGCAAGGAATAGCTTTGCATTTTCTGATATTCTCTTCAATTTCCCTTTCCAGTGCACTTTTCATGGTAGAAATCTTTTACTTCCTTTGTTAGATTTGTTTTGTAGTACTGACTTACTTTGGGTGCTATTGTGAACCCTGATGTTTCCCTATTATCTCTCTCCATTAGTTTGTTATTTGTGTATAGGAATGCTATTGATTTTTGAGTGTTGACTTTCTATCCAGCTACATGACTGAATTTGGTTATTAAATCTAGAAGTCTTTGGGTGGAGATTTTGGGATCTTCTATGTAGAGCATCTTGTCATCTGCAAATTATGATAATTTAACTTCTTTCTTTCTTATCTTTAGTCTTTTTAATTTTTTCCAATTGTTCTGTCTAACATTTCTATAACTATATTAAACAGGAATGGTGATGGTGGAAATTCTTATTTTGTTTCAGGTTTTAGAGAACAAGTTCTCACATTTGGTCTGTATAATAGGATGTTGGCTTTTATTAGATTGAGATACAAACCATCTGTATCAGTTTTCTCTAGGAATTTTACCATGAATGGGTGTTTTACTTGTCAATTTATTTGTATCTATTGAGATTATTGTGTGATTTTTTCCCCCTTGGCTGTGTTTATATGGCATTACTGATTTGCATATGTTGAGAAATGCCTACATCTCTGGGGTGAATCTTACTTGGTCATGTTTTATAATCATCTTGATGATTTGCAGCATTTTATTTGTCAGTATCTTACTGAGAATTGTTGCATCTATGTTCATGAGGGAAATTGACCTATATAGTTCTCTCTCTCTCTCTCTTTCTCTCTTTCTCTCTCTCTTTTTTTTGGTTTGGTCCTCTCTGGGTTGGTATCAATGTAACAGGCGAATTCTACAAGAAATTTAGAGACAGTTTCTGTGACACCTTTAGACAGAGACAGTCTAAGGCTACTCCTATTATGTACAGATTGCTGCTCATGTTCACATTAGCTTTCTCTATTCCACTTTCACTGATACGTCTCTGACCTCTTGTGTTGCTTGTTGCCAGGTAGGGTGTGGTGCTTTGGTTGCCTCTCTGCTTCTGCTGTTGTTGTGGAGACAGTCAGTTCACTTTCCAGTGAGGTGGAAAATGTCACTGGTCTATGCTGATGATTATGAGTGCAGACAGTCCTGCAGGGCAGGAGTTGTGATGTTCTGGTAGGTGATCTTCACTGCTGCTGTGGCTATCATGCAGCTACTGAGCTGCACAGTAAGGCTATGATCCCCAGCCTTACTGACTCACTGGTTTTGCTGCCATCTCAGAGGTAGCCCAGTGCTGCTTGGTCTGCTTCAGTTTCATCTCCCATTGGGGAGTATCATCGCTGTTTGAATCCCACATATGTGTCCCTCTCATGGGTCACATGGTAGGTCCCTAAACTTGTTGCCATTAAGGGTTCCAGTTGGGCACACAACAAAGAATGAAAGGAAAGAGCAAACAAACATAAAACAACTGCCCACTCTTCAGGGAGGGAGCAACTCTAGCAAAATTTGCTGCCAGGCTGCCACATCCTGTGTGTAGTGGAAACCATAAGAAGCAAAGGGCCTCCTTTCCCACCCATATCTATCTTATTTCACTGGAGTTAGCCACACTTTTGCAGTCGATGCATTTCTTGGAGGTTTCACAGTAAGGCAAATCTTGCTTGGCCCACAGATGGCAGTGCCATCAATAGCCTTTTAGTCTGGATTGCTGTTTTATGAAGTCTTATGTCTATGTTTGGTTTGATCTTCAAATCTCTAACTTCACATTGATTAGGAAATCAGGATGCCTGTACCTCTCTTTTGTCCATTTACCCATGCTTTTAGTTGATTTTCTCTGAGTAGCTCCAATATGGCTCCTTCTCTATTCATTCATGTTGAGTACTAGTGACTGAGGTTTCTGGGTCATATGGAGTGCTCAGAGTTTGTCTATGGAGAATCTTCCACAGTATTTTCCATAATAGCAATAGTAATTTACATTTCTGTCACCAATTGAACAGTTGTAGTTTTTCCATATTTTCTCCTAATTTTTAATATTCTCTCAAAAACTTTATTTGATGATAGCCATTCTACAAAGCAGGAGATATATTCACATAGTTTTAATTCTTATCTTCCTAATTATGTGTCATGTTGAACATTTATTTTTCCATATACCAGACAGCTATCTGTATGTCTTTTTTGGAGAAATACCTCAGCACACCATTTGCCCCTTTCCAATTTGTTTCTTCCCTTTGTTATTGATACATTTTCATCATTCTGTGAGTGACCTCCTAACTGTTCATATTTCTTTGCTGTGAAATTTAGTTTGATAAAATCTCATGTGTCTATTGCTATTTTAATTGCTTGTATTTTATGGTTCAATACAAGATATCATTTGCTCAGAAAAATGCCATGAAGTTTTTCCCATTTTCATCATAGTTTTGCAATTTCAAGATTCATATATATATATATATATATATATATATATATATATACATATATATATGACTCACATATATACATAATATACGTATATGTATATATGTCTTTAATGCATTCTGAACTCATTTTTGTATATGGCATGAGATAGAGATTCAAATTCTTCTAAATGTGTATATGCATTTTCCCTGCATCATTTATTTAAAGGACAATCCTTTTCCTATTTTATATTTTTGGCACTTCTGTCAAATATCAGTTGGCTGTAATACGTTTATATCTAGTCTATTTTTATGCTAATTCTTATTAATATTTTGTTCTAATGCCATGCTGTTTTGATTAATGCAATTTATAGTAGATTTTAAGACCAAGCAATGTAATTCATACAAGTTTTCTTTCTTATCAGAATTACTTTGGTTTTTTGGACCTTTTCATAGTTCTATGTTAGTTTTAAAATTATTTTTCTCTTTTAGGAAAATAATAATTGACATTTTTCTAGGCATTTCCCCAAATCTATGGACTGCTTTGCCTAATTTGGGCATTTTAACAATAAGAGCTCTTTCAATTCATGAACACGGTACAATAACTTTCTATTTTTTTTCAATTACTTTCAGTGTCTTATAGATGTCACTATTCAGATCTTTCACTGTCTTACTTAAATACATTCTTAAGCCATTTATTTTTGTTATTACAAATCAATTTGTGTTCTTAGTTTCTTTTAAGATAGTTCATTTTTAATCTAGATGCACTACTGATTTTTAAATGTTGATTTGATATTCTATAGAATATGTGGCTCTTATAATTGACCATAGCCCAAAGTTTTGCAGCAGTATCTAGCAAAATAAATAAAGCTATGAATAGAAGATATGTTATTTTCAGAGGCAATTGATAGAACAAAACATCATGGAAAGTATGATTATGTGAAAAAAATTTAAAGTTAGCATTTATAGCGCAAAAATATGTTTTAAATAATTGATGAGACAACATTTCTCTCTCTGTCTTGTCTTTTTCAGGTCAAATACTGTAATCTAGAAGAAGCCCTTTAATCAATAAATAAATAGCTATTTCAGAAAAGAATGTCTACAAAATATCTCATATTGCTTACATCTAAGAATATCTAGTCTTATTCAAGATTCTTAAATTATGTTAGAAGGCTTGTAATCAGGATAAATATGTAGGAATAAAAATGTGAGATGGTAAATGATTTTTAATCTTGTTAATTCAGCATCTATGTTATTAATATTACAACATTTTGTAAGGGCTAATATTTTTTCTTTTTAAAGGTATATTTTTAGACAATTATGATTGAAACTGTAAAACTCAAAATGATATTATTATTATATAATACTATTATAGTGACTTACTTATATATTTCTTTTCTAAGCTCCTCACATGACTATGTGCTTTATTCTGTACCCAGAAATACAATGTATAACAAAAAATCCCTAACATATATTTTTAATTGATTTGAATAAAAATTGATTTTAATAAAAATTAAATTTATTTGAATTGGCTTTGTTTTTTCCTAGGAACATGTCCATTTTTCATTATAAATTAGAAATACATCCTCTTTATATGTTTTGTGGAAACAAATAATTTTAATAAGAACACTTTTAGATAGTTACAATAGTTACATGTCTTTCACATTTCAGTGTAGGTATATTGACTTGAGAGGTAGTCTAATATATTTGGGCTTTGAACCTGGTGCATTCTAACTTTTTAAATTAGTAACCTGGTGTTTGCTTAACAAATTATGGCAAAAGTATATATATTTACCTAATTTTGGTAATTTTAGCCCAGTAATATGTTATTAATAATGTTTGTTATGAGTCATATTGAAATGGTTTAGTATCTTATTTTATATAATAATGAAAAGAATATTGATATCTAGGTGTAAAAAATACTGAACAGATTTGAGAAAATTTTTATTAGAAGTAACCTGGAGAACTAGTATAGCATTGAGTTAAACTCTTTACTATTGTATATTTTCATATTGAAAAAAAATTTAGATTCAGATATAAGTCAATGAATAATATGACTGAATACCTGAAGGAAAATCTGTATTAAACTCATCATAATATGGCAATTTTAAAAATAGTGTTTGTGCTATAACACTTGGCTTTGT